>OY987246.1:13936914-14135918 GCA_963920765.1 Ulota crispa | reverse complement strand
AATTTTAATAGTGGTTATGGGTGCAATGATAGTTTGCCTTTTAAAAATTCAGAACTTATTCTCATAGAATCCAAATAATACATTCAAAAGTACAAACTCATTATTTTTCTGTTCCTAATAGGATCCTATAATTTTGCTAGCTGTTTATTGATACTCATCACGTTCATAACTCTTAGTTTGACTCTTATGGGCGTACATACCTTAGTGGAACATTTTTGTAGATTAAAAGGTTTTAATATACCGTACAATATTCTTCTAGTGATCATGAAAGCCTCCACAGCTCCGTATTGTAAACTCTCTCCAGTCACGGAACTCGAACACTTGCAACTTTTTCCTCGTCAAACCACACGGGGCTTTCTTCAGCTCTGAGTATTCTCCACAATCTTCATAACCTTCGTGATCATCAAAATATTAGCACTTTCAACTGGATTCTCGGTGTTCAGGGATCCACCAAAAAAAAACCAACTTCCGTGGTGGGCCGTCCGTTGCACTTTGCTCACAAAACTGGCAACGGTTCTAGACGATAGCACTTCCTTTCGGGAATCAGGACGGACGTCTGGATTCTGAATCTTTACCCGGATGCCTTTGTGCACTTTTGGCGTCCTCCGACGTCCCTGGCACTCCGTGCAACCAAACATGGCCGTCTAATCCTCACTTTCAATCCACCGCGGGAAGGGGGAGTGCGGATTTAATCATGGCTGATTAGCAAGCTGACCGTGCATGCATCAGTTTTCCTGAGATCATGGACGTGCCCATGGCTATCTCGAGGTCCTCAGAGTGACATGACTGTGATTTCAGGAGATGGCTCCTGGCTCCATAATCACGTGCTGCGTTCGTCTCGAAACGAATTAACAAGCTTCAATTACAACGGGGGTTATCTAAGCATGGGGGTACGATCTGGCCCTCCGGGCATGATTGGCCATTATTTTCCAGATATGCAAGTCACGAGCGCGAGGCTTCAGCTAACTCTGACGCCTTTCACTCCGATCCACGCGCTAGATTCCCGGGCGGATCCATCCCAAAGCAGCTGGCCCCCCCCATGCCCAATTTGACAACGACACCTGCGAACGTGATTCAAGCTGCAGCCAGGCCCCAGTGCTGGTACTTCCCCTTCGGGATCACCCACGTGAGGATTCGAAAATCGCACGGGTTGGCCAGGACTCACAATCAGCAACAGCGCTGCGCAGGTGGGTCGGTCCCCAAAGTGGCACCCACGGCGCGTCCTGCCCCACTCGCAAGGACGCATGCCATGAATCAACGTAACTGTCATGGAGCCCCCCCCCCCCCCCCCCCCCCCCCCCCGCGCCAGCAGATAGCTTCGGAATCACGGCTCGATTGCCCGCGCGCGCTGGGTCCCAATAAACCCAGGAGCTCGTTAGTTGTTGTACTCGCTGATCGGAAGCAGTCAAGGCTCGAAACTCCTCCGTGATCCCCGGATCAAGCGTCAGGGGACGCTGCACGCTGGCTGGCGCTGATCAAGCGGCGTCGCGGATGGCCTGTCGCGAGGAAATATGCATGCATGAAACGGAGAAATATCATCATTTGCTTCCGCAGCGGGTGCTTATAAATGCGGGGCCTCCCCGGCTTGAGAAATCACTCTGCCTTGCTGATCGAGTCGTCTCCAGTTCTCCCCGGTGCCTCCTCGGCTCCTCCCGATCCTTCCTTCATTCGCTTTCCCGTTTGGGTTGAGTGCTCGCTCGAGCTGCGCCTCGCCTTCGAAATGGCGATCCTGCTCCGTTTCGTGGCGGTCCTGCAGACCATGCTCATCCTGGGCGCTCTCACCGCGGTAAGTGGTCCACCATGCATGCATCGGTCCTCCTTTCCGTTGATTTCTCGTTGTTGAATTGCTCTGATTTCTCATTCCGAGCGGTGGCGGCTCTGCTCCTTTTACAGCAGCTTGTGTGGAGTTTTGCATGGAGGTGCTGGCTTGGTTCATGATTCGTGCTCCTCAACTTCGTCGTCCTGCAGCATGTAATGCTCGTGCACGCAGTCCACAACTTAACGTCCCGGTAGTATCCTGTTAGTGGCCAATGTGGGCTGATTCGTGCCTGTCTTTCCTCTCCTGGCAGGTAACTGGGGGTCGACCCCCCATCGGAGCGGGCCAAGCCAGCGATGCCGCCAAAATCGCGGCGCTTTGCTCCACCGCCGGGCTGGAGTGCGTCGACGGCGCGCTCCACACGTTGGGCTTGTCGCCGGTCGATGGCGTCCGGCGCGACTCGTCCATCCACACCATCAACGACCTGCAGCGGGACTTCTTCCTGGAGTCCGCGCTCGTCGAGGGCGGCCAGCTCACGCTGGACGCGAATCTGCGCGACGCTGCGCCCAAGAGGGCCTTTCTGACGGCCTCCGCGGCCCGCCTGCTGCCACCGCTCACCTCCTCCAGCGCGCTCGACCTGATCAGGCACTTCGGCGTCGCGCGCTACAGCGACATGGCCACGGCCATCGCCACCGCCGCGTACCTGTGCGGCTCCGGAGCCCTGCCGGGGGAGAGCATGAGCTGCGCCGCGTCCGCCGAGGCCATGGCCGACTTCGTGGCCGCCGAGCTGGGCTCCAGGGTTAAGGTGCTGTCCACCAGCAACGTGCCGTCGTCGGCCCCCGCCGCCAAGGCCCCTGTCACCATAACGGGCGTAGCCAAGGGGACCGTGGCCGAGGGCAAGAAGATCGTGGTGTGTCACGCCGTGAGCTTCCCCACGGCGGCGTACTACTGTCACCGCGTGACGGGCACCAAGGTCATCACCGCCGCTCTCAAACCAGCGCATGCAGGCGACGGCGACATCATCAAGGCGGTGGGAGTATGTCACATCGACACGTCGCTGTGGCTGAGCACCCACCCGGCGTTCCGAGCGCTGAACATCCCGCGCGGCGACGAAGCGTGCCACATGCTGATCGACAGCGACCTGGTGTTCGTGCCGACTAACACGACGGACGCCGAGCGCGAGTGAGCACCGGCGGTGACCCAATCGGAAGGTGGGGCGAGCAGCTCATGAGCTACGCCGCTGTCCGGGGGTACGATCCGCCCGATGGCTTCAACGCACCTGCGTTGGAGTGTGGATGAGTACCGAGGCCGAACCGAGTCCAACCTGCCGTTCTCGATGCTGGGATTTTGTATGTTGTTTAGTGTATGGTTATGCATCGCGTTTTTTTTTGTATTGAACGGGAGCAGCGCGTGACGGAGGTGGAAGTCACGCAGCTAGCCCTCCGGTCATCGGGTGACGTGGGATGAGAGTTTTGTTACTGTGTAATAGTGTTGTGAATGTAGGCTTTCATGACAGTGGTAGAGAGGACGGTCCTGGAGAGAGTGCAGGATGGTCCTGGCCTCCGGGGTTACTGGAGTGAGGAGCCAGTCGTGGTGTGTATGAGCGTGAGTGATCTCGGCAGGGCCGGATGCTCACTTTTGTATGTTTGTGAAAATAAAAGCGTGCTCTTTCCGGTTGTCGTAGATGCGAGATTGCTTTGACGTGCATCCATCTTATACATAGTAATGGACGAGATGCCTCGCATTTTGGCACCGTAGAAACCGCCCACTGCCGCATCGGCAATATCACGGCGTCACCTACGTCGATGCCATTGTGAATTGCATTGAGAGGCTCCGACGGTTACCGTGGGCTACGCTAGTTGTCGGCGCAGCATATATAATTAGTTCGTTGCAGTCAGGATATGAGACCGATCACGAAGGATGCCTTTCAAGCACCGACTTGGTGCCGCTGGGTCAAATCTTCGGCCAGGCATGGCGTCTTCCACAGATGCTCCAACCCCATATTAGTCCAACGCAAGCTAAAATCCATTGCCTTGAAACCAGCACGCATTTCTAAGCATCGCTTTCTGGGTTTCGTGTGCACAATGGGGAGTGTCCCAATTCTGGCACTCTGAATTGGCCTGGCATGATAAATTTAGATGCAAGGTATGATGATGGACACGGTGAATCAAGCTTTACAATCGCATAGCATGGCGCATTTCAGAGCCCCGTGTTGGTTTTCGATGACCTCATCCATGTCCGGCTTCTAAAACCTGGAGTGCGGTGAGCTGTGCAAAATTGGTGAGGCACAGTAGTGTTGCATCCACAACCATGGCGCGTAAATATTGATAATGAAGAACTACATGTGTAAGTTGGGCTGGCCAAACCGGAAGTTTTAAATGGACAAAATTATCAAAACTTGTGCTCGAGCCTCGAAATCATAAGCTTTTAGCATGCAGAGTCCGGAGAGCTCATTCATTTGATCGTCCACGAAGTGCTTTCTTCAAGTTTTCTGGTTATGCGTTAAAACTTTTTGCACCTAAAACATGCACAATCCCGCTGAATTGTGCTTTTCACGAATCAAGATCTTAGAATACCAACGATCTTACATAAAATTAGAAAACCGTCAGAATTCAATCAGAAACATGTATCAATTTTGTCAGTACAAAGTGGAAAATGAAGGACGCTCTCTTTCTTGTGTTTTTGTTTGCTTCTACATTTGCCTTACTTCATCACTTTTGAATGCGCAGTTGCGATTTGGTTTTGGCTTACTTGGAATATCGACCTGTACTCTACTGAGTGCAAGAAACACCTGGAGTCTCCAAGAATATTGGTTTTATAAATTGTTGCTTCTTTTTTTTGCATCCTCATGCCCTGCAAGGGTCGTAACCAAGTAGTACTCAAAGTTTGTGTAGAATGTGTTCATGAAGCTTGAAAGGACCTATACTTTGATACTTCCACATCTTCGGCCTATTCTCAGTGTAAAATGAACAAATTATTTAGTGTCTCCAATTTATTTTGAATTTGGTAAACTATGTCCAAGCTTACATTCCTTAGTAGTTACATGATTTTAGATATTTCGGTCATTTATTTGCAACAAATAGTGAAGTTCAAGATTGTTCAAGATTCTTGCTCCTATTTTGAAAGAGCTCAACTGACAATTTGATTAACTTCAATCGTTTTAGTCTTTGAGACTGGAAAAGCTGGAGTTTGAATTAAAAAATTGTTCAACAATGGGCAATTAAATCTACAAAGGTCTACAACAACCAAATTGTAGACAGTGTAGAAATTTTGAATTTACTTTTGTGCAAGGTTATTTCTTGACCTCAAGTGAACGACCACCCGAAATCAAAACATTTAGGGATTAATTCAAACACTTGATAAAAAGTTAAATCATGCATTGGTCCGCAGTTATTGGTCATTGTAACTTTGTCACTTCTGCATCCAAGTATGAAGTGGTTAGATATTCCATTAGTCCATGAACCACGGAATGAGATCATTTGCTTTCCTATTACTTAAATTTTCAGCGGTTCAACCTGCAGATTTATCAACTGCAGACTTCTCATTAGGGGATAAATCTTGCATCTGGTGTCAGTAATACTAATTGAGACAATTAACGTTGTGAAGTTCTCCGTACTACTACATCCGGAATCTTGTAGACTTGTAGAATTTGGCAAAAAAATCTCTTTGGCGATTAATAAGTTGACTGGCAACTTTGCAAGCAAATTAACTTTCTTTCAGCGATACTAGCAACATTTACACTCCATGTCGCAATATGGAAGAAAATTAAGGTCATAGGTCGTTTAGAAATCAAGGACAACATTAGGAGAACCGTACATCAATAGAATCAGAGGTTTGTCCCCTTCGTGGGCCGTGGCCATTAAATACTCATTCCGCTCTCCGTGTTACTCGTTGAGGACAAAGGCTGATTGTTAGACCAGAGTTGGAAAGTGGAAAACATGGGCACAGGGAACAAAACGTCAAAACCTGATGGTAATAGCGTGAAATTCTTTGTAACCACATGAATTGAACTACCGATGTACCTCTACTCTCTTCTGCACATGACCAATGCAAGGAACTATAGAATCCCCACAATAGGGGTTCTGTGGATATCCAGATCAAAACTCTACGAACAAGCTTTCCTTCTTCCCCACTGCTTCATCATACTCGGCAGATGCAAGCACTCTTAATGTTGACACCCACTACCCAGAGATCCATCCTAGTTTTATCCATGAGCACTTTCATAATCTGTGTTCTCTACTCCAAAATTGGCCTCGCACTTTCTTCAGAGTAGTCCACGCATGAAAAAATCGCCCTTAAAGATGCACTTTGACGATCACAAGCCGATAGAGGAACTGTTGTCCTGATACACCAGTCTTGGGAAAGAAACTTTGAAATACCTTATTTTTACTTCTTTCCTTCCTTTACATCCTCGTACTCAGCTTCAGCCGCTTGCCCACCGGCGGGTCCAGACCCCGAACTCCCTGACGACTGGTTCTTCATCAAAGTTTCCCCGATTTTCATGGACGCAGTCTGAGCAGCAGAGGTCTTCTGCTTGATGTCTTCCACATTTTCAGACTCGACTGCCTTTTTCAAATCCGCAACTGCTGATGTGATGCCGTCTACAACATCTTGTGGTAACTTATCCTTGTGCTCGTTCAAACTCTTTTCAACAGAGTACATTGTAGTGTCAGCATCGTTCTTGGCATCGATAAGCTGCTTCCTCTCTTGATCCTTCTGCGCATAAAGCTCAGCGTCCTTCACCATCTTCTGAATATCAGACTCAGAGAGACCCCCTGAAGACTGAATGGTGATAGCCTGCTCCTTTCCTGTAGATTTATCACGAGCAGACACATTCACAATACCATTTGCATCGATGTCGAATGTGACTTCGATCTGGGGTACACCACGAGGAGACGGAGGAATGCCAACAAGGTCGAATTGGCCCAAAGTCTTGTTGTCAGCAGCCATCTCACGCTCTCCCTGCAAAACCTTTACTCCAACCTGCGTCTGTCCATCAGCTGCTGTGGAGAAAACTTGGCTCTTCTTGGTTGGGATGGTGGTGTTCCGAGTAATCAAACGGGTGAAGACACCTCCCAATGTCTCAATTCCCAATGAGAGAGGAGTCACATCCAAAAGAAGAATGTCCTTCACGTCACCACGCAAAACACCGCCCTGGATAGCAGCTCCCATAGCAACACATTCGTCGGGGTTAACACCCTTGCTTGGATCCTTGCCAAAGATGCTGCCCACAATCTCCTGAACCTTAGGCATTCTCGTCATTCCACCAACCAATAATACTTCATCGATCTCCTTAGAAGAGACTCCTGCATCCTTGAGGCAATCCTTGCATGGTTGCTTTGTGCGCTCCACCAGGTGATTCACCAGCTGCTCATACCTTGAGCGAGTGAGAGTCACATTCAAATGCTTTGCTCCTGATGCATCTGCCGTAATGAAGGGCAAATTGATGTCAGTTTGAGGAGTAGATGACAACTCCACTTTTGCCTTCTCAGCTGATTCCCTAAGCCGCTGGAGTGCCATACGATCCGAGGAAAGGTCGATCCCTTGATCCTTCTTGAATTCATCAACCAAGTGCTGAAGTAAAGCATTGTCGAAGTCCTCTCCACCCAAGAATGTGTCACCGTTGGTTGCCTTCACCTACAATTTTTATTCAAGTTCTCAACGTTAGAACAAAGAAGAATCGTGATATAGCACTAACAAAAGCTCATGCTCAACTATCTTGCATGCAGAAGCAATCTCCTCCGGTAACTAAACACCAGGTACTTAGTAAAACTCCAGCTATTTACAATTCCATTGAAAAAGAGCTGAGATTCCACGTTACTGCCAACGATTGCAATTTTTTTACTCTTACATTGAACCTCCACTCCAAAGAGCACACCAGAAAAATCAATATTCATTAAGGCACCTGCACAAAAATTCAAGGGAAAATTTCATAGATACCCCTGAAGTTTGCAATATTTTCATACATACCCCTACTTTTTCAGAAATATCACAAATACCCTTGAGCCAAAAAAATTAGGCGTTTCTTTTGTAGTACATGCCACTTCCCTTCTTCCTTTGGGCGCACGCATAACAAGAAAGAAGAAATGTGCGCACCAAGGGAGAAGGAAGTGACATGCATAACAAAACTAACACCTAAATTTTTCTGGTCCAAGGGTGTTTGTGATATTTCTGAAAAAGCAGGAGTATCTACGAAAATATTGCAAACTTCAGGGGTACCCATGAAATTTTCCCTTAAAAATTTCAAATACTCAAAGAGAAGGGTATCAAGTGAGATTCAATACCTCGAAAACGCCGCCAGAGATCTCCAGAATAGAAATATCAAAAGTTCCACCTCCCAAGTCGAACACGGCGACCAGGCCTTCCTTGCGGTCCATACCATAAGACAACGAAGCAGCAGTGGGCTCATTGATGATTCGGAGCACATCGAGTCCAGCAATACGCCCTGCATCCTTCGTGGCTTGTCTTTGGGCATCGTTGAAATATGCAGGCACAGTGACAACCGCCTTGGACACAGGACGACCCAGATACGACTCTGCAGTCTCCTTCATCTTGCCAAGTACAAAAGCACCAACCTGACTGGGAGAGTACTTCTGTCCCCCAGCCTCCACCCAGGCATCTCCGTTGGGAGCGCGGACGATTTTGTAAGGCACCATTTTAGCCTCTTTTGTAGTCTGGGGATCATCAAAGGGACGTCCAATCAATCGCTTGGTGCCGAACAGTGTGTTCGTTGGATTTGTAACAGCCTGCCGCTTAGCTGGCGTGCCAACTAATCTCTCTCCCTTGGGCGTAAAGGCAACCACCGAGGGAGTCGTGCGAGCGCCCTCCGCATTCTCGATCACGCGCGGCATCTACAACAACAAGTTTGTAATAAGCACGGGCGATACAAAAAACGGTCAAAACATTCCCTGCAAAGAAAGCACTTAACCCTAAACAGAATGAAGGTTTTCAACTGATCAACTCGGTCGTTTTTCTTGTTAAAAAAGATGGAATTCAAATTGAGAATTTTTTGTTAGACTACAATCAGTGAAGAGCACTGCATCTATTGTCAAAAAATAAGCGAACGTTGAAACCTTCTCGATCACACGTGGCATCTGCAACAAGTTTGTAATAAGCACGGGCGATACAAAAACGATCAAAAAATTCCCTGCAAAGAAAGCACTTAACCCTAAACAAAATGAAGGTTTTAAACTGACCAACTCGAGCACTTAACCCTCAACAGAATGAAGGTTTTAATCTGACCAACTCGATCGATCTTATTGTTAAAAGAAGCAGAATTCAAATTGAGCAAATTTTTTGCTAGACTACAATCGGTGAAGAGCATTGCATATACTATCAAAAAATAAGAGAGCATTGAAACCAACGAAGTCCCTGAAAATCTACTCACAACTGCTGAATGAAAGAGCCTCAATTTAGACTTTCTTGCAGGCGGATCCAATCCAATAAATCAACAAAATTTCTCGAAATCCATGAAAATTCACTGCTCAAGTATTCACGACCAAAAAATAATCCCGAAACCTCCACAGTAAGGGAAAATCACGGACGCACCTTTCCTTCCATAACGGCAACACACGAGTTGGTAGTGCCCAAATCGATCCCGATGACATCGCTACCTGCCGCACCCTTGGAGCTGTAAAGAGCCCGACCAGTGAAGCGCTCCGTGAGGCGGTGCAGCAACGGCGATCCCTGCAAAGAAGAAGACAGAGAAGGAGGGGCTATGGCATGGACTTGCGCCGATCGCTGCAGGAGTGACGCAGCTCGACGCCATGGCACACGAGACGCCATTGTATGGCGCAACACCAGAAAACCTCACTTTCTCAGTAGTCGACAGTAAACTAAACCGAATTTTCTGTGCCACGATGTCTTGGGAAAGACGACGACAACAGAAGAGAACAGGAAGAGCAACACAGCTATGGCGATCAAGAGAGCTGGAATTGCGAGGGGAGAACCTGCAATATGTGAGGGGGTTAGGGTTTTAGCGGTGGCTCAAGGGAACAACGCTGAGAACGCCGCTGAGAACGTCATTGGGAACGCCTTCGTTTTCTGGAGGCTTCGAGACGCAGGTCACCATGCTTGGGGGTCACGTAATCTCGTTCAGTTCTCCAACTGCAACTTTGTGGAAGTTCTTATACAGGACACGTGTCTTTTTCGTATTTATAGGAGTGAAATTCACCTCGTAGTTTCTAATTTCAACAAAAAAAACTCAATTTTTTTAATTGAGTAGTATTTTATTATTAGATAGTGTTCATAGCCTTAATTTAGGTCATGCCAAATTTATATTTTAAGCTTTTCAAGACCATGTATTTTTACTTATGCACAATTATCAAATGAAAACTCGTGTCGTGCTTACAAAAAATAATAATAATCATCCATCCAAATGTCATTAGATCCTTGTGTTCAGTTGGTTTTTTACATTTGCATAGTCTAAAATTCCGATTTTTTTTAAAGAACTCTTTTAGTAAAGAATGAATGTGGTTTTCACCTCATAAACCAAAATTGCTAGCTAGTTCTAAAATTGGTTCTTCAAATTGATTTAAAAAAGCATGTACCGTAAAAACAATGTAAGAATTCTTTGTAGTTAAAATCTTGCTTTATAAACTTAAGGAAACTATCATGATGTGGTAACCATTAATTTATAATCTGTAATTGATTACTAATGACATATTCAATTCTTGGTTACAAGTTATATTGATAAATATTGATGATGTAGTTCATAAATCCAAATCTATGGATATGAACTGAGGGTTTTTAAAAAGTCATTGTTTACCTATTATTTATAGGATAAATTTCATGGATACCCTTAGAGTTTGCAATATTTTCATAAATCCTCTTGTTTTTTTAGAAATATCACAAACATCCTTGGATCAAAAAAATTGGGCGTTTGTTTTGTTGTGCATGCCACTTCCTTTCTTATTTTGTGCACACACATAACAAGAAAGAAGTAAGGTAGGAGCACCCATGGGCGTGGGGACGTGACTGACAACATTAGGGAATCATAAGTAGAAAAGCAAATGGTTATGGGTTTATAAGTGATAGTTATGAATGACAAAGTGATGGTTGTGGGTGACTGGCATGACGGTTTTGAGTACCCATCTCACTATTTAACCCCTAAAGGACCAAAGAGCCCAATATGGCCAAAGGGGGTGCTTGGAGGTGTGAAAGTATAAAAAAGAGGCTTTTTTAGCTCAAATTTTGGTTTGCCACTGAAGTCCAAATGGAGTTGCTAGTTCAATCAAAATTTTTGATTAGCTTGTTGTTCCTTGATGTGCCCCCTTTGCTCTAGATTCTACATGAAATATGGAAAATAATCTATTTTTTCAACAATTAGGAGAAGAATGTCTTTGGGCAAACGAAGGGAGCGGCTTAGAGAGCGGATGGGATGGGTGCTCTTTGTCTTGTATAGTACAAGGGAGAAGTTTGGTGATGCGTCACTTTTTATTTCTTGATTTGGGTAAGGTTTTTATAGCTCTAAAGTAAGGAGCTAGTGAAATCTAGCTACTTTGAGTGACCATATCTTTTGGAGTTTTTATTTATTTGTGGAATTTTTTTTCCATTAAGTATCACTACGAGGAAAACATAGTACAATTGACAAAATCTGAGAATAAACTAACCAACATGAGAGAAATTTGACAGTGACACTGTTGGTGTCAATTTCTTGCAATACTTGCTAGTTTCAAGCATTACCAGGAAGTATCTTGTAATGTGGTCTCACGAACCACTAAAAACAGCGTGCGGGCAAAGAATTAAAATAAACATGAAGCACTGTACAAGGCACTTTCATAATTACAGAAAGGCCAAATTCTTTTTAGTGCCGCCATCCTACTCAGTTCACTTAATCAAATGGATGAATGGGAAATAATTTACTTCCACGTCTCGTAATGACGACTTCCTTCAAAACATTCTACTTTTCTCAACACGTGCATTTCCTACACTTGTCAATGCGGTTGTCGTTTGCTACCTCTTGGTAAATAGGCCAAGCACATGAAAACATTGAGGATTAGATACACTGCAACAATGAAACATTCAGTTTATATAACTTTACTAAAACCAGGCATACCCTGTTCATACTAGTTTGAGACATAACGTATTTCATTCAAATATTTCATCGCTCATTTCTAAGAACAAAATGGCTACTTCATCAGTCAAAACAAATTGTTGTCCTCTTCTGCTACTATGTCATCACCAAAATGTATATGCATATGGTGCCTACTACGTCTTCGCGCTAGAGGGGCTGAAGTTCCATGGCTGCGAACACTACCATTGTCATTCCTTGATACCAAAGCATCATCTCCTACCATCTCTCTAGTCCTCCTCCGTACCATGCCACGACCACGACAGGGGCTTGCACTTGTAATCACAAAAATTATTCTCAATTTTAGGACATCTGCATGAAAGCACTGATAAAAAGCTATAAATGAGAAATAGAACAGTAGCAAGTTGTAGTTGTTTAAAGCAATACAGCAATACTCTTAGCAATGCTGATACATTTAGCAATTTGAAAGAAGGCTGACCTGCACTGTGTCTGCCACCACGCGGACCTTGTTCTTCTACCAACCCTTGTGCACGGCCTCTTCTAGCTCCTCTTCCACGTTCACTTGTATCTTGTCCTTAGGCTCTTCCACCCATTCTACCACAAGATGGTATCAGGACTTCGTGCAGGACCACGTTCCGGCCAGTAGTGGCTGCCTCCATTGGGTGCTGTACAACCTCACTTTGAGGCTGCAAATGTGTAGAATCATTAGCCTATACGTGCTCAAATAAACCAAGTTGTGACTCCTCTCCCGATGGAAGGACATGCTTTCCCTGCACTTTTTTCTGCAAAACAATTCTCCATAGTGGTGCTTCTTCCACTTCAAAATAAAATACTTGCTCAATATGCGAGGGAAAGGCAAAACTGTCACAACAAATTGAACTTGTCCTTCTTGCATAGTTTGCCATAGTGAAGCCCCATCGATCTTTTTTTATGGTGGCATTTTCACCCACATAATTAGGTTTCACAAAGTCACACACTAACACCAAGAGGGTATGACGCCTGTAATTAAGGTCAAGAATTTCTTCAAGATGACCTACATACTCTACATTTGCATGCACCGGACGTCTGTCCCGTTGGCCATTTCTACAGACTTGTCTGAACACAGCCGCCACACCACTGTCTGTTGTATTCATCTGTACTTCCACACTCAATACTCGGTAGTGAGTTCCATATGCATACATCGCCTTACATCCTGCAGCTATAGGTAGGGGTCCTAGAGCCGTGTCAATGACATCTGGTTTGACAATTATACCTTTGTTTTGCTGATGTTTGACTTCGTCAAGAACCCACTCCGGAAAATCTGGTAGAAGATGGAGACCTTCAGAATACGCTAGAATGGTACATTTGCCTTGCCGACGATATTGTCTACGGTACTTGTCTCTATCCTCCCCCTATTCCTTAAGGTGTTCTTCATACCTCCTGCAAGTTTTTTCAAAGCCACAAACTTTAATGACTAACCCTTAAATAAATTCAACTTCAAAGCCAAAGAAATCTTGGAATAGTACAAATGCTTACCATGGGTGAGGAACTAAAAGAAGAGCACAAGTGGTTAGTTCATTCTCAATCTCCTGGTTTCCTCAACACTTACACACAATTGTATAACATCTTTGACTGTACCTTCAAACCAATTATTGTTACTATAGAGAAATCTGTCATCCAACGACACATATTGCCTCAACACTACAACAACAATCCTGAAACTAATAATATCATGCTAGTTTGCCTTGGACATGGCCCACTGTTTTCCATACCAACAACAAGTCGCAAGTTCTGCCTTCTCGCTAAACCTGGAAGTTGTAAAACGGAACATCATGAACCTAAATCCCATGGGCGAACTTTTAATTTCCCGCCTTCATTCCAATTTTGGACATGAAGAATAACAAGTGTTCTCTAGACCTACCACATTACAATTTCATATTCCCTATAAGCACATCAAAGTATGAGATCAGGGGGTCCTGGTTTATAACTCTAGTAGAGGCAATTAACTAGTTCCTTTCCAAAAAAACTCATTGCTATAGTACTCAACCTCAACAAAGTTTATATTTTCAGCATCTTAAACACGGCAATCTCTGCTCTTAATGGGACTTCCTCTACAAAATAGAGGTACTGTGAATTACCTATTTCTCTCTCACTTGGTAAGTTAATTGCATTTCATTTTTGAGTGGCAAATTCAAAGTACATGCTGTACAACTAAAATTTGCATGCTTTTCTCTTACTATGAATTGGTCTTCAACTAATATCTGTACTACCTTAATAATATAAAAACTTCATTAATATTGCTAGGAAGAAGTAACTCCAACTAATCCGATTAGTGCATGTCTACATGAGCACTGTGTACATACGCTAGAAACTAGTATCCTTCCTTTCAACATATACGCATTAACAAGCATAGTTCACTGTCTATGTCATTCTCCAATAATTACAAACAAAATCACTTAATAGTATTAAGTCATTCAAAGAGAACCTGAATGCTTTTACTAATATGGCCACCACATCTCCAGCAGCGGCAGTTCAAGGCTTCATGGTCTATGCAGATGGTACAATTACAATGTAGCTTGTCAAGCAATCGTAAATACTCTTTCTAACGTCATTTTTTTCTTAGGTGAAGAATATAATGTCCCCTATGATCCTCCCATTCTTTTTCATTTTCTTATTTTGAAACCATCAATGTGGTAAGTACTCCTCCGTTTTTACATATATCAAGCGGCTACCTATACCTAATTGATTAAATTCTGTTATACCATATCACAAGGCATTGGGACTTCAACTTTAAATTAGACAAACTTGAAGCAACCTTTCATACATACTCATATGAACCTGCCGAAAGTACCATAATTGTTTCTCATTTTGTAAATGTGAAAACGGTAAAGCCAGTTTTAGAAAATGTACCTCTTGTATGTTTCCATGTGCTTTGTATTGTCAAGCGCAAATCTATGAACAAGTTTCAAGAAGTCATCATTCATTGGCTGCTCATAACTATCTCCATCAAGTTTCTCTTTATACATTACTGGCTCCTCCTTGTCATCCCAAGCTCGCTTTGTTGTCGGTGTGTACTAAGAGAGATACTCGTTCATGAATCCTATAGATTCTTCCCTTGTATATCCACACGTCATGCTCCCCTCAGACTTTGCCTTATTTTTAACATATCCCTTTAACACTTTCATGAAGCGTTCAAAGGGGTACATCCAATGGCAATATACTAGCTCACAGATAAATTGTTCTTCTATCAAATAAATCGGTAAGTGCATCATTATTGAGAAGATGGAAGGTGGCAATTCCATTTCTAGAGAACATACCATCTCTGCAACCTCATGTAGTAGTTATTTATTTTGGTCGATGTCCACAGCCTTCTCACAAAGCTTTCAAAAAATCCAGCTCATCTTAGTAATAGCTCCTATTACATAAGGATTCCCAACATTCCTCACACACAAGGGCAAAACTTGTTGCATCAAAATATGATAGTCGTGTGTTTTCAAACCTCTGAGCTTACCGTCTTGGATTATTTGGCTAAAAGGGGTAGCATAACCTAAAGGAAACTTCAAGTTTTGTAAAGTCCTCAAAAAATCCTCTTGCTGGATCTTCAATAGCACGTACGGTGCATCCGGCATGAAGAATGACCCGTCCTCCCTATTTGGTTCCAAGTGCAAGTGTAGCCGAGTGTTCCTAACATGCATATCTTTCTTGGATTTCACACTGTCTATTTCACCAAACAAGGTTCTCATTATATTGTCACAGACGTTCTTCTCATAGTGCATTGGGTCAAGCGTCTGCTGCATTGGTAGGCTCTGCGAACAACATCAAGCTCACAGTTAATTGACATAAAGTTCTCTTACACCATCAAGTCATGACTTCTTGGTACTAATTCCTTAAACTATTCCATTCAAATACTTTAATTTCATTCACAGATCCTAGCCACCCTTCTTTTTAGTATTGTATTTACAATTTCTATAGAATGTGACATTCAATAATACCAAACCGTGACATCAATATGCCATGCATTTCTGCAAATTCTATACTCCTCCCTTCTGCAATCTCTGTGGCAAGGTGGTCTGCACTTTGAAATAGAAGTTTCTCAATAAAAACTTACATACCATGACTCAAGCATTTCTCTATGTACATAACACTTGGTTGATTGAACATATTCATCTACTGCGGGTAATCTAGGATGTACCATTTCCTCTTAAGCACTGGAACTTTACAATGTCATATACAACATGTTGAGTAAGTAATATTTCAATTTAAAAATACACATTGCCTATTCAATAATCAAATCCCAACTCATTCATCAAGAAAGAGAATTGTATGATTCAGTTGATATAGTTTTGTACATGGTACAATATGTTCTAATTAACATGAAGTGCTTACATTGAATCACAACTACAAAATTCAAGATTAATTTTCCTGTGAGGAAATGAGTAATAACTACACCATATCAAATATGACCATGTAAGCATATACTGAAAGCCGGTTAACAACAATGCATTCCGAGGCTTCTTGTGAGGCTACACCAAATTTAAATAAATACCTCAAACAGTGAATTAGCAGCAAGGTTATCAACAATTTCCATGAAGACATCACGGTGTGAAGAACACCTTCCTTTATAATCTGATTTCAAGCGTACTCATTAGTTGTTTATTAAGAGGGAGCCCATACATAAGAATCATAATTACTGTATTCCATATACATTATCAGAATAGTACAGTGTCCTCCTAGCCTCCCTCGTTACTACTTAGTCATCAATGTACAAAAACAGGACATTCAAGTCACCTACATTTCCTTCTTCACAAATTTAGGTGTCTGAACATGTAAATCATTTCACCCAAGCGCGGGGCGGTACTATACATGTTTGATTTTATAAAAACATTAGTAAAATTTGTTTTAAATGTTCTATTTCAAACCAATCTAATGTCCAACCCCCCCCCCCCAACACCTCTCCCTTCCTAAATTCTGCCAGCCTTTCTCTAACACATAGACCACATCCATTATAATGGGCAGCCCTTTGCGCTGAGAATTCTGTGGTACATTCTGTTCAAAAGGGCTCTATGCATCCCACGTTCATAACAAATTTAGGAAGTCCGTCACCATCGAGGCAATGGAAAAAGGTTTTGATTTAATAATCAAATATGATCCACAAATTCCCCGTTGGTTTCCAAATTAAAAGAGACACACATACGGATTTGTTTACATGAGAGACAATCAAAACATTTCTTTCTGTCTAAGGTGCATGACGGTCCTCCAATGCAATTATAGTATTCATTAAGTGTAGCAGTATGCACAAGGGAATTTTTGTTATAGGGTTAACTCCAAGGACTTTTAAGTCTATACTATGAACTTCAACTATAGTTTCAATGTGATTTCATTAGCATTCTTCAAGTACTAGGACCATGTTTGATATTAATTAATTACAAATGGTACAAGTTAAACGGCAAAACTCACATATTATTCGCATGTACATGTCATCGTTGTGGAGGAGTGGGATTGTGGAATATGTTAGTACAAGAATTGTTCATTTCACTTTCAATTGTTTACTAAATCTCAAAAACCCTCTACCTTATGCAAAAACTAGCAATTATTTAGTCAAAAATTTTATAATGTTTCACTGCAGCATGTCTTGCCCAAGCTTGTATGTTCTTTGCCCACTTAGTCATCCAAAATAGTAACAATCCTATTGCAATGATAAATTACTGGGTTCATACTTAACGTCTTACTCAAACAAACTCATCCATTCACTGATATATCTATTGGGACATTAACAAATTCTTTCATGAATGTTGTTTTAATTATAGTCCTCCACAAATATGCCCACGTTAGAATACACAAGAAAAAAGGATTTGAAGAACTACAGAAGGATAAAAACTTATTGAATTACTCACTGACCAATACAAAAGCTTGAAGAGGATGCTTATCCAATTCACGCCCGTCATTTTCATAGGGTCCTCCTCAAAGTTTGGGCAACCTCCGCCCATCAAGAAGGTCTCCCTCAACACACCTTGTTGTATAATATCAACTCCAAATTGCCGACAAGGAGCTCCTTCATGTATTTCAGTTCCATCAAAATCAGCAGCTGCTCTTCTCCACCTATGATCACTTGGTAACCACCTACGGTGTCCCAAATAAATCATCTTGTTAGCTTCTTTGGAATATTCAGCAATTGTATATTTTCCATAGATCGGACAGCCAGCATATCCCTTCCCAGTTTGCCCTAAAATCAAGGTGTAGGCTAGGAAATTGTTAATGGTCCAGATGAGCATTCCACAAAGTTTGAAGTGTCTTCTAGGTCCTACTTGCTTAGACATGTCTATTGCCAAAACTCCATTCCAAAGTTTCCTCAAGTCATTGACTAGCGGCTGAAGGTACACGTCTATGCTGCCCTCTGTAGGTGATGAAAGGCGTGGTATAATCATGGTGAGGGATAAAAAGAACCTCTTTGTCACTAAGTATGGGGGTAGGTTGTAAATAACAGTTAGAACATGCCATATAGAGTGTTTCGAAGACTGTAAGCAATAAGGGTTGACACCATCTAATGACAAGCCGGTCCTGACGTGTCTATCTTCCGCACTAAATGATGGATATATCTCATTGATAAACCGCCACTGCTCACTGTCGACAGTCGACCTCATTTTTCGGTCTCTGGAATATCCGCTTTTGTGCCAGCAAAGGTGTTTAGCAATTTTAGGGCAACGGAATAGCCTCTGGAGCCTCTTAATAATGGAGAAATACCTAAGGACTCTAATAGGTACAGTTGGAGACCCTAGGACATACCAAGACTTATGACAATCAGGGCCTTCATTTAAACTTTTATTGTCCCTCCAGTATAGTGTTTTACTGCAGTCACAACAGTGAATTTGTTCATGAGCTAGACCTAGTTTCATTAGCATTGATTTTTATTTGTATGAATTCTTAGGACAATTGTTATCTACGGGAAAGACATTGTGTTTTAAGAATTTTAGAAGTTCATCAAGGCAATTATGACTTACTGAAAACAAAGTGCATAAAGACATAATAATTATGTTAAATTGCAAACAATTAGTAGTTGAATGAAGGTACAATGGTTGTGCAGCACTTTCTAGCAACAACTGTAGTAGGGTGCTGTTGTTTTGCTCTTCCTCTGTCGCTGACAAGTCCTCAAAGTCAACAGGTGTGTCATCCACATCTCCAACTATTCCATGAATCTCATCTGCCCTTGAAAAATAGTTATAAACCATGTTTTTGATGTTCACTTTGGTGTTGTGATTTTCTTCTTTGACATCATCTACAACATCAGCTTCTATTGCTGCTTGACTATGTGGAGAACCAGTTGTTCTTGAGGAATAACCACCAAAGCCATGATGTGCATTGATAGTAGGTGTTTGTGCCCATGGAACACGGGAACCATAATTGTCAAAGTTCATGAGTTTAGTTACCCCGATTACTGAAAACCAGAGATGGCGCTCATTAAACATTCATTGAATATTGAAAATAGCAATGACTTACAAAGTCCATCATCCTCTCAATTCATTTTCATTAATGTATTCTAGTCAAGAAAGCCATTCCTGAAATTAGGATTACATACTATTGTTAGAAGCTACGGTAGGTCCTATGTACCACAATATTACAAATCTGCTAATCCAGGGCACGGCATGATAGGCCAAACCCTAAATCCCAAACTCCTAATATGGATTTCCTTATGCAGACTAAAAATTCATCCTTAGACAAATTAAAAATGTGGATACAGTACAATAGTCGTTCTGCTAAAATGAATGAAGTTATTGACTAAAAAATAGAATATTGTGCTTGGTAACTCACTAGAAGAGGTTGCTAGAGCATTATATCTTGACCATGCAGATGGTGGTGGTGCTCCACAATCTTCAAAAACTGTTGTAGTAACCCATGGCACCTCATGCATGCACAAGCATAACGGCAAATGCCTTCTTCCAAAGCCACTAGTCTCTCAATATGGTATGCATGATTGAGGAGCGACCCTTCCATACTGGACAACACAGAGAAACAATCAGGAGAGAGAAACTGAATACAGAAAGGTTATACAAAGACTCTGATGTAATTCTGAAAAACGTTGTGTACTTCAAAATTTCGGGAGAAGCATGAGTGATAGGAAAACATAACCCTAATTAAAATTAAATAGTGTTTGTCATAACAGTGCAATGAATTCACATCTTAGCATTTCCAATAAATGCCGATTCCAACAAGAAAAATAACAGTATAAGATCAAGGAAGAGGAAGACACAAAACTAAATGGAAAGTTGAATATTATTTGAAGAATGTTGTTTTTCTACTACTATCATTACAGATACATGAATTTTGCATTCACAAAACATCGTACCATTAGATACGTGAACTCTTTCTAACAACACAGCCAACAATTGAATGATAGAAGTCCAAGTTGATTCATATGTCCCTCAACAAAACCTCAAAACACCAATCTTGTAAGACACGGAGGCAACAATTATAGAAATGCATTCTCGAAACTAGAAGAATAGAGAATATTGAGAACCAGAGCTTATCTTACATGAATTTCCATAAGCATATTGACAATGAAGGAAACAGCAAGTACGCCGCACACACCATATTCATGCTGAACCTCAGCAATTTTGCACAAAGTAGAAGTGCCCGAGTTCTGAAACGCACCATTTTCACAAAACATTTGGAAGCAATAACAAAGCAAAGACACAAATTTCATTGAAGTAACCTCAGAATGGAGGAGACATGGTTGCAATATGTAACAAGCATTGAGTACAATTAACGTGTATATGGCATTCATATAATCATTACAATATGACACGTCAGGCTTTTTTAAAGTTGACACATGACATGTTGCCATCATGATACCCACATAAACGTAAATTATGATTTGAATTGTCATTGGTTTACACAATCTCATTAATATGTTGCTTTAGGGTTTGCTGTTGCAAGGAGCTTCATCCTTCCAGCACAATTCCAATGCACAAAACAGAAATTTACAAGCGTTGCGGATGCATTTGCAGAGCTTTGGCATTACTTGATGTTGTCATTCGATGTGGCACTTGCTCTTCATCTTCGCTCAACTTCTTTGCGCGGACGCTATTGTGGCAAAGATTAGCAAACATGATACTTCAAGAATTGCCAATTATGGTTTCTGTGCAGAGGCAAATGCCAAGACTCTGTCGTGAAGCAGATTCCAAAATTGAGGAAACATGCGGTGTCCAGAGAGTATGCTACGTCATAGAACTAGATTTACTATTCCTTGAATTTCTTGTTATCATCGATTCCGTTAAATGTACTGACACTCTCTTATTTCCGCGTTTTGCAATTTTGAGGTTTCACCTTCATCCAGTGAATAGTTTTTTTTCCCTACACAAGCAATGCTTGCTGGAACCCTCCACTCCAAATTTCCTTCCCATTTTCATGAATAAGATAGATTTCCTTTTCAATGACGTCCAAAATAAGGTATCCAGTTAGTTAATATCTCCAAAGAATAGGGCGGCATAGTTCCTAAGTTTAGATTGATAATTTAAAAAGAATTAAATTTACAGAAATGTTCAATGACACTAAGTAGTCCATGTCAATAATGGGAACGTAAATTTAGAGTCCAAAAAATTGCATGGCTGTTAGTTAGTACTATTTGGACAGACAATCATGGAGGCCAGGCACTTGGAGAGGTCAGAATTTTGTCTTCATACATCATGCATCAAAATCTGAATCCTAGCATTCTCTACATCAGACTGTGTCCTACTGCAGCTAACGTGCAACATCTATTTTGGATCTTCTTATTCCTTCTAACAAGTACGTCCGCACATACCGCTCCACCTCTATTGTTATCCCCAAATAAGCAGAAGAGAATGCAATGACATGAAAATGAGACAAATTTCTCTAGTTTGCTGAAATGTGCTACTAAATACTAAGTGTTAAGGTCCAGAGTAAGCATGGACAATGTTGTAGGACGTGTTTGACTCTAGAAGTTTGGACACAATGTTAACAAGCTTTGTCAAGAAACCCTATGTTGGCATTGATATTAGTATGGTCAATTACAGTAACAATTGTGTCCCTATCACTTTGAAGGAGTGAACCTCAATACATGCCAAGATGACTTATGTCATTGAACCTTACATAATAGTCAGAAATTGTTAATTGAATTCTGAATGGAAATGTGTTTGAGGCAAAAAATATTGCTATTCACACTAATTGTACCAGGTTGAGATTCTTAATATTCTAGAAGAGTTAGAGGTGCTGCATGAATTTGAGATGTACATGTGAAGACTTGATACATATTTTGCTGGCTTCTGCAAAGAAAGTAGGAAGAGGCATAGAGGACAGAGAGAGAGAAGTTTGAAGTTTGCCCAAAAAACTACGTACTCAAGAAGGTAAAAGGTTCAAGTACAGGGTGACCATTACAACCATGATTAAAGTTTTTTAAATATGTATGAGGACATACCCTTTTAAAACTACAACAACTAAATACTATTGTATGTAAATGTGATACTTCTAGCCATGAAATAATGGTACTGAAAAGTCTTGAAGTGACTCAACAATAACATGTACAAACAAATTGTGCAGCTGATGTATTATAAGTATAGTGAAATCTAAATGTTGACATTAGATTGGGGCATATGTAGAGCATGATTTGTCATGATAATTTTAAATTGGACGCAATGTAAGAAGAAAAACAAAACATTTCAGCTATTGGCCCTTGAAAGAAGAATGCATGTGAAAGAATTTATGTCAAAGACATAATGAAATATGTTTGTCCGAGTTTTACAATTAGTATAGAGTACTGTACTCAGTAAATGCTGTTTTTTTACTCTGAATGAACTAAGGGTAGTACACAATCAGTGATTTGTTAGTTAAAATGAATTGGTTTATGATATGTAATGAAAAGAGGTATAGAACATAAGTATGTACGTAACAGTACATTATGATCCTCACTACAATTGTCATTGCATACTAATTCCAAGGTATTCACACCTTGATTAAGGGTCGAATTAAAATTTGGGATAAACTGTGTGCAACATTTAATGTTTTCTCCTATAAAATGAAGAGTAAGCGGGTTATAATGTTTAGCATGTGGAAAAAAAATCATGCGTGAACCTATCAGTGTGCACCTTGTTTTCACTAAAGTACAGAGGAATACCATTTTTTTTTCATATCCACTATTAATAGTAACAATTTCCATAGAAATTCACGATTCCATTAGGGACTGCATACATGCCCCAAGGTATTAGGGGTTGGAAAAATATTGTGACTATGCCAATGACAACATTGTACAAATTTAAGAAAAAACTTATTTTATTTAGAGGGCCCATATGTTGATTGCTAGGATGGTGATAGGTCAAATTGAACATACGTCCCATTAATAAGGGAAGGGACACTCGTTTTGTGGAAGTGAGAGAGAAGGAATATGTGTGCATATGAATAATTTATTGCTAAATGTATTATTCGTAAAAGAAGGGCATACTGCAGTGAGATTCAGTGATCTATAACCAATTTATTACCTTAATTACCATGTGTATGGATGTGAATGGTGTATGCAAAATTGAAATGTGGTCAAATTACTTGCAATACTGTACTGAATGACAGGATTGGATGAATAATATGGCGTGCATGTTCAAGTAGATGGTAATCACACATTGATTCCAAGGATTTCAGAATGTATATGGAATATTATTATATAAGGAGATACCAATCCAATTGTGTCCACATAGAGTGCTCAATATATTGAACTATGTAACAATAATGTACATACAATCATACATTTGGCTAAGAATGTTTACGTACAGGGTGCCATTATATGAAGCAAAAAATGATAAATGAACTCATGGGATTGTGATCTATGCTTCATATCAATTTGAAGGTACCATTTCAGAGTATGTATGACATACAATAATTAGTGCTATGTTTACAAGGTTGTGAATATGTGCATCTAGAACACCTCTACAGTGTGTATTGCGAGTAGGTTAATTTCTGATAGCATGTATAGTAACTCCCTTTATTATAGCAGACACAATGGCTTTGCGTGGTAATAGCAGGGGGAGAAATCAAAGGTTTGTGCAGCGGAACGATTGTCAAGGTCAACAAAATATATCAAGGACTCCAGGTTTGAAGTCCTCCGTTTTGGCCGTCATGAGACAGAGGCAACTACCACAACATGAAAGAGGCAACTATATTGCCCCGGCGTTTTTTGAAGCGGCAACAGATGAGGAATTCAACAATGGACGCCTCAAAAGTGGCGTTACTCCTGGAATGACAAAGCATCAGATTTTGCTTAGTCCTGGCCCTTTGTCAATTCCATCCACTAAAGAGAGGAGGAGGATCTCCCAAGGATTGCAAGGGACACTGTTCACATTAGCACTTCTCTCGAATCACTTCGAAGGTGCACCATCGAGCAGCAATGTGAACCAACATGTACGACGGTGAGTACACATGAATACAAGCTCTTTACTTGAAAGAGAAGGTAATGCTGGTATGAAGGGAAGAGATCTCTTGTAATGTTATCAGTTCCAATTTAATGATTTGAATTTGTGATAATGTACATATGAGAACTACCATAATTTAATCACAGAGTTCATTTCAAATTATTATGAATAAGTTTCAATAGAAATTAGTGCTTTGATGAAGAGTGAGTGTTCACCAAATCCATTAAGACTTTCTTTCTTCATGTAGAGTATGGGATAACATTGCAAGATAAGATGTTTTCAAAGAGAGAGAAGTTTATGAAGCACTAGTAGAGAGTGGAAAAGATGGTGATAGGATAAGCAGCAATTACAAAAATTTACAGTAGTATAGCGTGCAACATATGGATTACAATATGTTGGATAAGAGGTGATTGTGATAGGTTATTTGTTGAAAGGAGGTATATGGCCATATAGTATATGTCAATGTGAATTATTGTATGCATGTTGTTTAGGATTGAAACTGAAGTTACCATAACTGAGTCGTTTTCAATGTGTTTGTACTTGTCAGTGAAAGGAAGATCACCGTGCTCAAATAGAAATGTAGTACTCACAAAAATGGAAAAATAATATGTGGTTGGTATATGAGATATTGATGCACTTCCGCGGAGATCAAATGGTCGGATACATACTCCACGTACGGAAGGACATACAACATCTCCCACATGTTACAGGAATGAAATTGGAGAACATAACCGGGCAAGCAGCACGTACGCAACATTGGAGGTCGGTGAGTATTGTGTACGCGATGATCAAGCGGGGATGAATGACCAACGTATCGGGCGTACTTATAATAACTTGAACAACGATTGTCCATCCGGAAGTCCAACACTAAGAGTTTCTAAAATAAGATTTGGACCTTTAAGGTACCCAGTGTTTCCTGAAGGCATAGAACACAACCCAATATCAAAGTTTCGAGAGTTTCCTTTAAGCGATGATCATCCTAGATTTATTGACCAACATGTTCAAGGGTTGTACGATTTGTACAACGACGTGTACCAGGAGTCCAACATCAACAAATCCTGAAAGAGGATCAGGAAATTGGAGGTCAGATAATGTTGCAAAGGAAGAAAATGAGGAGGAGGTGCGCTCCAAATTCTCTTGAGTTATGACTTCATGTTTTATGTTGTTGTAGTAAATTAATTAGTTTGGTTGAAGTGGCATCCATTGTTGGTGTAGGGCCAAGAATTTGTGAGAGTTAACGCTATTTGTGGTCAAACAATTTGATGGAAGGAATGATGTGTGAGGCAATCATATAAAACGGAATTGTTTTAGAAGTGATGGAACAGACTCATGGACTTCTCATAATGCATGAAGATCACAAATTGTATGGATGTTTTTGCAAGATCCAATGAATTCCATGTGAAGTTATCATGGGGAAGAGATGATATTTATCTGAATAATGCAACTGCGCATGTGCAGATTGGGCATTAAAATGTGTTGTTCTAGAGAAAGGAGTGTTTGTTCATATGTTGAACTTTGAAGTTTAGAGTGCATAATAAAATAGTGCGGCAGTAGAGAAGCCAAGAAGGACTGTTGAATCAATAGTCCTTCTTTGATTGAAAAGTTGTTGCCGCCAATGCAGTATATATGGTTATTTATGGAGTGCATGGGGTATTATTTGACGGAATGTACGTCCTCATGTATATGTCGCAGCTCACTTATTTTCTCCAAAATAAAATATGTTTTCCATCCTATTCATGACACTCCTAGTTAGAGTATTACATAGGGGTAAGAGGAGTGTGCAATATGTAGAAGGTTGGATAGGATGCATTGGAACTTATGAAAACTTATTGTTTATTGCACAATTCCGGTGATGACTTTGTATATGGAGTAGCTGTGCAGGAAGCGGAGGAGGACTACGACTTTCACTTGTTGCAGACAGAGGAACATGAAGATACAATGGACACAAAGTTTGCAAATGAGGAGAATAGAGAAATAGAGGGAAGGTCTGAGTTTGTGGTTTAGAACAAAAATGGAGGCTACAACATACCGACAGACAAACACATTGAAGACCAAGGACGTTTAAATGCGGAGGAAGTCCCGTTCCAAAGTGAAGCCGACAAATGAAGAGCTTGCAGACACGCACAGGCAGCTCAACAACAACAGATTGTTATACGTCTGAGGGCAGGTTTGAGAGTTAACATATTGGAGGTCGACAAGTACACAAACTTGCCGTTTAGGCCTGCCATTGGAGATTGATAGAAAGAAGTCAAGCTGCTATCTAAGAACTTGGATCCGGCCATTATATACATCAACCAACAACCACATGAATTTGTCCAAGAGGTTGAGAGTTGGATCCAGCACTCTTGGGAGTACACCCATTCCTTGAAATATGGGTATGTTAGAAAGGCAATTGCAAGGGCAATGACATTGAGGCGAGGAGAATTGAAAGATAGAATTTGGAACAAACAACCCAGACCTGTCGATGTTGATGATTGTTCTTGGCGCAGTCTAATAAGGGAAATTAGTAACCCAGCATTAGTGCAGAAATCCAAGAATTGCAGCATAGCAAATGCAAGCAGACAAAACTTTGGCAGAACTAAGCCTTCTGGAGTAGTTGGTGTGCGCGAGAGGTTGAGGGACAGGCTTAATAGATCCCCTGATCCTCATGAGATTTGCACATAAATGAATTGAGATAAGGGATATGGGGGGGCTCTTGAAAGGTTCTCTGCTCTGATAGACTTATGTA
The DNA here is from genome assembly GCA_963920765.1 of Ulota crispa. Lineage (NCBI taxonomy): Eukaryota > Viridiplantae > Streptophyta > Bryopsida > Orthotrichales > Orthotrichaceae > Ulota > Ulota crispa. The sequence continues at coordinate 14,109,015 of OY987246.1, read as the reverse complement.
TGGACATGGGGCTCCAGAGTACATGGGTGCAGATGACAGTTCCATGCTGGCTGTGGCAGGAACCTTAGAGAATAGTTGTCATGAAGCAGCCAACATCGTTGACATCATTAATGCATCAACAGACGCCCTCAATTCAGAAGTACCTACGATTGCGAGAGCTTCAGTTGATGTGCATGGAAGAACACTAGAACTCCCACCAGACATATCCATGTATTCTTTGGCATATGTGAAGGAGTTGGAAACAAAGTATGCAACGCTTGAACAATTGCACATATCTGTGATGGCTGCAAAGGGAGGCCATACATGTGCAAGTGGATCAGTATCAAACGTGGAAATCTCAGACATTGGGCTTCCTGTACATGAAGGAAGGGCGAGTGGACATACAACTGTTGCATATAACAAGCATGAGGTGCATTTCACGGGAATATGAGGAAGACAAATATCAAGCAACAAACGTCTGCTTGATAGTGATGACATGCAGCCGGTACTACTCAACACTCACAATGCAATTGGTTAATGACGTGAATTATAATATTATGTTTGGCGAATGGAAAAAATTACGCACTTATGGCATGGACATGATTAATGCATTCCATTATTCTCTGGTACGAGTACTAATACATAATCGAGTGGGTCTAATTTGGGTTGTTTGTTTTCCTGAAGGACAAAGATGTATCAGCGGAGCGATGTCAAAGCTGCCAGTGACTATGCAAGTAAAATAAATTAATAGGAAATTCATGTAAAGACGATGACTCTTCATTTGAGCATTGCCAATGAATTATTATTCTTGACCAATACAGTTAGAGCATGTTGATGTTGTTCAGGAAATGCCAGATTCAGTGCATCAGCATCTTTTATACATAATATCATGTAGTTTACTATGCTCAAGAGCATGGGCTACCCATGTATGCATTAAGTAATTTAGTTGTGATTACTAACCCTACTTAAAGTGTTTATGTAATTGCATTTGTTTGTATAGCTTCAGGCAATTTAAGACGTTGTGAATTATATGCCTCTCTATTAAGGGACATATCGTACGTTGACAACGACTATATTGTGTTTGCCATGCAGGTAGCATGGCAGTTGATACAATTACTGCAAGAACTAAAACATCAACCATAGAATTATGGATATCTTTGGTGAAACGCTTTGGGAGCAGTTGAATAGAGAAAGAAGCTTCTGAATGGTTTTATGATGTAGGTAGATTAGATGTAGTAAATTCATTTGGTGTGAGTAGATTGTGTTGTCTTTACCTTGTTGGCAATATGTCTTCATGGAATGCAAAGACGGAGCACCAAGCGCTCCAAATGTGGCTGCCAATCATGCATTCAATGTTTATTTAATTATTTTCATGTGCATCTGTTTCAAGGTTACAATGTCTGGTATGTTTTTGACCATGTACACAAATTACAAGTTCATGGAATATGTTTGGATGGAATTCCCAAAAATCAAATTTATGTAATTTTAATGGGACAATGAATACTATCATTCCATTTTTGGTAATGGCCTGAAGCTTAGGAAGCTCCACGTGTTACAAATGTCACCCATTTGCACGTAAAGGTATTCCAAAATATATTATTCCAATTGCCAGTAAGATTTGAAAATTGATTTCCTAAATTACATCTATGCACCCTTCAAATCCTGAAATAGAAAATTCTTTTCTCAAACAGATATTTGAACATAAGTAGCAAAAAGTGCATGTATACTTTCTATAGATTTGCAATAGTGAAAATATATTCACCAAGTCAAGGTAATAGTAAATCGCTGAAAGTGAAATTAGTAACTAATGAATTGTAAGGTCTGAAGTTACAGTGGGTGAGAAAAGCAAGCGTTGGATGAAAGTTGACCACTTGTCTTGACCAAACCGACAGTTCTAATTAACCAATTGCAGTCACAGGGACGACCAAATCAGGGTCTCCCAAATGACAAGTAATTTGACTGAATTTAGTCACAATTTTATCAATTAGGTCGCTTGTTTCCTGGTAGTGTATAGCAAGACACAATCTCATGGGATCAACGATTAGGTAAATTCTTTTTTTTGAGAAAATATTACATGAAAGTCCAAAATCCAAATTTTGAACTGTTGGCCAAATTGGAAACATGAGATTCTCAACAGTGGGGATTTTGCAAATTTACTTGGATTTAAAATCAAATTGGTTTAAAACATTTGATTTATAGTTGGGAGTATAGAATGACTAGTTTGGATTAGGTGATCACTTCAACTTTCCAAAAACTAGGGGAATATGTAGAAGGTTTCATGTTGGAGTTATGCTAAATTTTCTTAGCAAGACGCTTAGGGGTTAAGAACCAACAAGCCTTGATTTTAGCATCTCTTACACATGGTTCCTACAATTTCGGTGATTTTGGGCTTTGAAATATCTTTGTGAACAAATGTTTGCTATTGAAACTTTGAAATTGATGCCAATATTTTTGGTTTCCACTTCCTAATTTACAGTATTTTTTTCAAAGTTAGTCAATTGTTTTACCTACTCCAAAACCCTTATTTCCACGCTTATGGGTGCACCTACCTTAGTATGCATACAAAGGGAGAAGGAAGTGACATGTATAACAAAACAAATGCCTAAAGTTTTTGGTCTAAGGATATTTGAGATATTTCTGAAAAAGCAGGGGTATCTAAGAAGATTTTGCAAAATTCAGGGGTATCTATGAAATTTTCTCTTATTTAAAAGTTTTTTACTACACATCCTCATGGATTTGGAAAGCTCGCCTCTCCTTTGGTTTTACAAGATCTGTTTCTTTATTTTTAAGACCAATGGAACTCAAATTTTACTTACATGTGTGATTTGGTTTGAACTTTCTTGACTATTTATGGAGCTTGCATTTGCAAAAAGTTTGCAAATGCTGTAGGCAGAATTAGACCACAATATACTCAAATGAAAGGCTTATTTATGAGCCTTTAGATTCTTAGAGATGAAAAAAACATTCAATTATTTGATTTAAGTTGGAATTTGGTTGTACTAATTATGAGCTTTAGCTGATATTCTAAAAACTTTCAAAATAGATGCAACAAGTACTAAAAGTGTCCTTTCTAGATAATTATGATTGTTAATGAATTTATTAGGTCCATATTCTTGATTTATGTTCATACCCTTTAATGCAATTTGAACAAGTATCTTTTAATGTCATATTTAATTGAATATGGACTATGTACTATTCATGCATTTATGATTTGTGCATATGATTATGGTCTGTGCAAGACATTGGGAGATCTTCCAATTTTAAACAAAATAAGACAACATCAAGAAATCTTTGGGTGTATATGCAAAATATTAGGAAATTTTCCAATGTTTAAACAACTCTAACAAGAGATTGTTAGATAGCCTTGTTTATGTATATTGTTTAAGGACTTGGTTAAATATGGCATTTTAAATTTTGGACGTATTATTTTAACAAAGTTTTTTTTATCAATTCTGATGTGTTTTTTATAGTGACAATGGATTCAAATGACAAACCATCATGGCAATGAAGTGATTGGGATTTGAATGAATAAGAATGTATATGGTGAAAAAACCTATATTTGTAGATTTTGAAGCACTTATTTTTACAAATAAGCTAATGTAAGATAGAGCACATGTCTCAAGAAACAAAATCAAGAACTTAAAGCAAAATCAATTTCATTACACTAAAGCAGACCTCATTATTCTCACATTATAGACAAGAGATACAACCCATTGAAGTTGAATTAAAACACCAAGAAACAAGGTAAATGAAAGATGAAGTAAGACTACAAGAGATGTGGATTAAAAGAATGTAAATCAAAATTTCATAAAACAAAGACAACAAAAGAGAAAAAAACATACTAAGAGATGCCTAAACAACCAAAAGATGTATTGTCAAAAATCAAGACTAAGAATCCCTTAGCATTGACTCCTATCCATTTTCAATTTGAGAAGGTTCCACCAAACCTTAGTGACTTTGCAAGAAAGATTGAATCAATTCTTTATGAGTGAATTCCTACGCTTGTAATGCTTTTGAAAACTTGAACATTTGAAAAGCTGAATATACAATTCCATGGAAAAAACTTGAATTATGAAGTGTAGATATTGACTTCATATTTTGAAACCATGGTTAAATAAACAAATTATTTGTAAGTAGAATAAAAGTAGACTCTACATTTGAAATGCACTAGCACCAACAAGTAAAGAACACAAGGGGCATTCTTGATTCAACCAAACAAAATCTCAATTTTTCTTTATTTACTAAAGCTTGGCCCTATAAGATATTAATAATAGTATTTGTTTGTCTAAATACATGTATTATAGTTTGTAACATATTGTTATGTTTTAGGCTTTTACCCATATGTGAGATCCAATAGAAGATTCAAGAAGGTCATAAAGGCCCTTTGCATATGTTCTTGTGTTAAATCAAAATCTTCACAATCTATAAGAATTGCTCAGACATTGTTACTAATGATGTCATTTGTAAAAAACTAAAATTTGAAATACTCATAAACAAGTGCTTCATAAAACATTAGCTAGTAGGCAATAAGTACTCAAATAGTTGTAGCAATGTACATTATGTTAGGTAAAACTTGTGAAATTAAGTAGACGATAAAAATAAGCATTTTATTTTATTAACCTCAAAATTTTCTTTGTGTGAATGCAAGTGCATTTTACTTCTTGGAATGACCCTATCCTTTCCATTTATAGAATTTGATCAACAATTAGAATTAGTTCTTACACTTCTTGTGTGATTGAAACAATGGACTGAACAACTTTGGAAGAAATCCATTTACAATCAATCACATGTTTTGATTGTATTGTTTGCCAAATAAATTTAACTACATACTATGATACTACATCTTTGATGTTATCACCTTGAATTTTGTTCCTATAATCATTATACCACTTTCAAAATGATCCATTTATCATTCCAATTTTGATGTTATCACCTTGAATTTTGTTCCTATAATCATTATACCACTTTCAAAATGATCCATTTATCATTCCAATTTAGATACCAACTACCATTCCAACTTAGTTATTAGTTGGTAGTTGGTGTTAACAAAAAAATCTTTTACCTTTGCTATGCATATATATAAACCCATATCACAAGGAGAAAGTATCAACATTTGTGCCATCAGGTCTTGTAATTTTTTTCAAAAATCATTCAAAAGTAAAATCCAAAAAAATCATGGAAAAAATAAATTGAAATGAAGTATTTACATTTTGATAAACTTTCACTCAAGTTATACAAACATTCACATACATGTGCACACATGTGAATTTTGCTGAGCATGAAACTTAACTTTTAAATGCTAATGCAGCATACCTTTTTTGTCTAATGGATAACAAAAAAAAGCATTTTATAGAATGAAAAATGTGTTCTTCATCCATTTTTAAAAGGGAAAATTTCATGAATATCCCTAAATTTTGCAATATTTACATAGATGCCCATGCTTTTTCAGAAATTACACAAATACCCTTAGACCATAATATTTAGACACTAATTTGTTGTACATGCCACTTCCCTTCTTCCTTTGTGTGCATAATGCTTCTTTTTTGTTTCAATACATTCCCTTCTTCAACATTGGTCATGCTCGTGGTCATGAAGGAAGTACAAGCACAACAAATAAATGTCTAAACATTATGATCCAAGGGTATTTGTGTAATTTCTGAAAAAATATGAGTGTCTATGTAAATATTGAAAACTTTAGGGGTATCTATGAAAATTTTCCTTCAAAAAAATGATCATGTAGATGGCAAAAAATTATCTCACTAAATGCACTCATGTTTTTAGATAACCCAAATTGTGAGAAGATTTGCAAACATAGTGTGAGCCTATGAGGTCTCTCCTACCCCTTCTTGCAATTTTTATGATGGCAACATGGAATGTTGACTTTTGCAACTTTTAGAAGTAATATTAAATAGTGTGGGCACTTGTTACATCATTGTAGCACCACTATAGTACGCCCACAATGATCAGCCCAAAATTTGAGGGTTAACAACTTAAAAAAGACTTGTTGATACATATTAAGAAAAAAAATTCCAAAGGTTGTGCTTATTAACATAATTGCTTTAATAACCTTTAACCCTTAAAAGTCCTAGGGCATAGTAGGTATGTTGTCATATAATTAGCATTTAGTACCATTAAGAAGTTTTAATTTATGATCTCAAACAACTCTACAAGATTGCATTGTTTTATATTACAACTTCTTTGTTGATTTCAAAAGTAGTAAAGGTATGAATCTATTCCAAATACAAGAAAAAGAACTCCTACTGTACTGGTCACAAGAGCACTCTCAAACATTTAGGGGTTGAAGGCAAGCATTTGCGTCATTACTTCATTGAAAGGAATTTGGTGGTATAATCAAAGAATCCATCCAACTTTATTTTCAAGTAAAAAGGTAGCCACTAGAGATAAGAGGCAAGATTCTAGTAAAAACATGAGACAAAAAACTAATTACTTGTACACATCAAATAAGCACATGCGTGGCATCTTTTATGTATCATATGCTCACACTGCAATACTTCTATTTTATGCAAAGTGGTGCTCCGTACATAGAAGCATGTATTCCTTTGTTTCACTAATTTCTAGTAGCAAGGATTTTTTTTGGATTCTTTTGGTACACTCACATTCAAATATAATATTATTTTATTTTATTATATTATGGTTTTTTAGTTTATATATAGGGAATTACTATAGCAACACCCTAAATTGCTAACGAGTCACCTCCTCTGAGCATGAAAATGTGAGTTTTAATGTTGATGTTGCTAATTTTTTAATTTGGATCAAAAAATTTGTTTCTCCTTTATCATTTTAAGGTTATACTAAAAAAAACAGGTGTGCTTAGATTTCAAATTAAAAATATAGGACTTTTGAGTTACCTAAAGCAAAAATATATCAAAAAATAGTATTTGTATAATAATATTTCAATTTTTTTTGTATTTGTCATGTTTTCTTTCAAGGAGGTGATAATGTTGTGATTGAATGAATGATGGACCACTTTATAAATCAAAATTAGCACTAAATTATCAATTTTCATGCTTAGAGGGGGTGTCCCATTAGCAATTTAGGGTGTCAATTTAGTAATTCCCTATATATATGGTAGCAAAGATTTCTTTTGGAGATGTCAAATGATATCATTATAAAATTGTGATAGCACAGAAAGTTCACAAAGACACTACACTGAGTAATGCATTGAAGTTATCTTACCAATTAGATAACCTAATCCTGAAGAGATACCCCATGACTTGTTGCTTGGCCCATTGTTTATAACTTGGATGCCACTAGTTTGTTTTTCCTCAACTTTGCTATTGTTGTCAAACCCTTTGAAAATTGTTTGTGGCAATAATTGATGATAAAAATTACTGTGGTATCAATATGTATTCATATAGTGCAATATGCCAAGAAGTTAGTGTGGGGCAACCTAAACGCAATATTCAGTGTGGATTATTCATGCATACATTCAATAGCGTCACCAAATAGTAACAATACTAGGTTTCCTAGCTTCAACCTCACTCAAAGAACCAACCTCTAATCTGACATTGCAAATAACAAGCTTAACCCTTGAACAACCATAGGGCATAGTATATATGCTGACGTATAATTGTCATTTCCTACCAATAAGAAACTTTAAGTTAGGATCTCAAGTAGCCCACTAGGACCGCATTGAACTATTCTCCAACTTCTTTATTGGTCTCAAATGTAGTAGAGGTGTGGATCCATTCCAAATACAAGAAAAATACCCCATATTGTACTGGTAGCAAAGGGCCTCTTAGTCGTTTAAGGGTTAAGATATAAATTAAGGTAGGCGCACCCATAAGCATGGAAATAAGGGTTTTGGAGTAGGTAAAATAATTGAACTTTGAAAAAATTACTGTAAGTTAGGAAATGGAAACCAAAAATATTGGCATCAATTTCAACATTCCAACTGCAAACATTTGTTCACAAAGATTTTTCAAAATCCAAAATCACTGAAATTGTATGAAATTGTAAGAACCATGTGTAAGAGATGCTAATCACAAAGCTTGTTGATTCTTAAATAGTGAGATGGGTACTCAAAACCTCATGATAATCACCCACAACCATCACTTTGTCACCCATAAATATCACTTAAATGTCACTTTGTGAGTGACGCCCATGGGGACGTCACGCCCATGGGTACCTTACAGTTTTGTGTACAACCTTCAGTTCATACTTAAACTCTACAAGATTAGTTTCTCGATGAAAAAACATGATGGTTTTGGAGGAACTTCACCTGAAAAGTTGATGACAAACGACGTCTATAATTACACAAAAACAAGAAACTGAATAAAAAGCACTTCTGAGTAGAGAAATGTCGATACACAAGATTTGATCTCGATAAAAAGAATTCCTCGTACTTCAATCCAAGCATGAGGCATTGATTGGTTGTAGTCTTAGCTAAGCTAAGCAAGCTAGTAAGGAGGATAGTTTCTCCATTAAATTTATAAAAAAATATATCATTAGTCCATACACCACAACTCCTCAAGTAACAAAACTCAAGGGTTGACCAACTGGTGAAAAAGCCTGGCAAGCGGAAATCTAATAGAATCACAGACTTGCACGGAGACACTTCTTTTTCACGGTGGTGAAAATTCAATGTGAAGATTATTATCTAGAGTTGGATATTGCCTGTCTCTTTTTCTTTGTGATCACCAAAAATACGTTTCCGGAAATCTTCCACCATCAGAGGAAGTCCCTTTCTCAGTGCAATCTTGGGCTCCCATCCCAGCAAGTCCTTGGCCTTTGTGATGTCAGGCTTGCGCTTATGCGGGTCATCAGATGTGTTGTCCTTGTATTCAATAGTTGCAGTAGAGTCTATCACTTCCTTGACCACCTGCACCAGAAAACATGTAAAATTTTGCATTGTGACTTAACCACAGTAAAACAGTTATCAGTACAAGAAAATCGAAAAAAAGCCTGCCATTCCAAAAGGTTTGCGTTATTGTACCAGAAGTTGACTATGTGTACAGTTTGTGAAAGAGTAACACTAACCTCAGCAAGTTCCAGCATGGTGAACTCGCCAGGGTTTCCCAGATTAAACGGCCCAACATGCTCGCCTTCCATCAACCTCATAAGGCCCTCCACCTGAAGGTTCAAACCGTGTTGCCCATAAATAAATGATAAGAATATGAAAAAAACCGATGTCCATATCCTTTACTACCCACGATTTCTCCATTAAATAATGTAACTGTTGTTCAAACTCGCAATCCTGGGAGGGGAGTTTGAAAAAAAGAAAGCAACCAAGATCTCATAGACCGATACGACAAAATGTAGAAAAAGACCTCATTAAAATAAACCGTGAGAATATACAGTCTTTCCACGTGGCAAGTTTGACATAGGCTACAAGAGAAACTAAGAACGTAATCAACTAACACACGGTGAAAGCGCAGTAGCCCTTCCTTACCAAATCTGAAACATACTGGAAGCTCCTCGTTTGCTTCCCGTCTCCATATACGGTCATAGGCTCTTTCCTCAAAGCCTGAGCAATTGGAAGTTAAACAAAACCTTGTCAAAAAACAATTGTATACGCTAAAACACACACTCCAACCTGCTCCAAAAGCTTACTCATGTACTTGAGTATATAACCGGCACGATAATTATTTACGGTTGGACATTCAGCATTCTTACCTGAGCGACAAAGTTGCTAACAACTCTTCCATCATCGATGCACATTCTTGGACCGTACGTGTTGAAAATGCGAGCAATTCGAACCTGCATGATCTCAAAAACCTCAGAACGACTACCATCGTATCAACCCTCTTTCTACATTACTTGAAACTACACTCACAATAAACAAGGATCCCAAGACGGTTTTACTAGTTTCTGCACCATTCACATCAAGTAAACGCACCTGCACTTCTGCGCCTCGGTGGTAATCCATAGCCAAAGTCTCCGCAGTCCGCTTCCCTTCATCGTAACAACTCCGCACCCCTGCAAACCACAAACACTACAATCAGCTCCTTATCCAAGCTGAAAATTCTTCACATCCAATGACACCATTTTGCGTACAAGATCTTGAAGTAGTGTTAAGGCAGTGTTAGGTCACTCGTACCGATTGGATTCACGTTTCCCCAGTATGTCTCTGCTCCCATCCAACCACACCCACCACACACAAACACGCACAAACGTTTAGATATCATCAATATGGTAACACATGCACTCCACTCACCTCCACATCCACATCCATATCCACAACCACCCGCCCACCTTTCTGAGGATGCTCCAGAGGATCCCCGTACACCTCGCTCGTGCTCGTCAGCAGAAACCTCGCGCCCACCCGCTTCGCCAGCCCCAGCATGTTCAGCGTCCCCACCACGTTCGTCTTGTGCCTTGCATGTCAAGGCCATTTGCACACACAAAGGCTCTGTTTCACTCTCTCACAGAATCAAGCAAACAAACAAATGGCCACGCACGTTGCAACGCACGAGACTGGCAAAAACAGAAGAGGATATGATGGTCTTGATGGGGTTGAACTTGTAGTGCACGGGCGACGCGGGGCACGCCAGGTGGTAGATCTGGTCCACCTCCAGCAGCAGTGGCTCCACCACGTCGTGGCGGATGAGCTCGAACCGCGGATTGCCAAAGTGGTGCTGCACATTCTCCTTGCGCCCCGTGAAGAAATTGTCCACCACGATAACACTGTCACCACGCTCGATCAGCCGATCCACCAAGTGGCTGCCCACGAACCCCGCCCCGCCCGTCACCACGATCCGCTGCGCCTTCCGCTGCAAACCCAACGGGATCTTGGCACCCAGGCTCGTGATCGTCGCGTGCTCGACTCTATAGGGCGCCTTTGCAAACACCCTCTCCGTCACAACACCCTTGGCGACACCATTGTACGCTTCAATGGCGGAATACGGGGGCAAAGGCGAATCCTTTCGTAACCCAACCTGCGAGGTCAAGAAGAAGAGCGTGGTGATCGCCACCCCGACCAACACGAACAGAAACCGCTGCTCACAAAGCATGTACTCCACCGACTTGGACACCGTCCATCGCTGCTTCCCCTTTTGAACGTAGCTCCCCGTTTCTCCCGGCGCGACCTCCACGCGACGGTGATTCAAGCTCATGGCGTTCATCATAGCTCCCAGCAGCAGCAGCAACCAAACAATGGACACAAAAACTCTTTCCCAATCTCTCAGCTCCTACACCATCCGCACGTGTGAGAGGAAAAGAGTGAGAGAGCGCCCATTCAGGAGCGACCAGATCTGGAGAAAGCAGCAAAGCCTGCACCAAAAGCTCCAAAGCTCAACCTGGCATCATGACAACCTTTGTCGCACCATAGCCAGGGAGGTTTGGTTTGAAGCAAATACTTTATGCCCCTCGCAGCTGCGTGTCAACAGTGACTTGCAATAATAACAAGGCGAGGGATGATTGCTGCAACTCTGGAAGAACAGCGCGCGTGGTGTCACATTTACCGTGCAAAATCACAACAGCATTCAATGCAACGGAAACTGAAAGGCGGAGATTTTTGCATGGCACAGCTTCCGCCGAGGGCCCTAAGTTAGCACTACCCTGGCTACTGTAGACTTGGATTTTGGATTTACTGTAAGGTAGGAGCACCCAGAAGCGTCAAACTAAGGGTTTTGACCATGATGAGTATTAATAAACAACTAGCAAATTATAGGATCCTATTAGTAATAAAAAAAATGAGTTTGCACTTTCAAATGTTTTAATTGGATACTGCGTGAATAAGTTGTGAATTTTTAAAGAGTAAACCGCCATTGTACCCATAATTGCCATAGTACCCATAACTGCCATTGTACCCATAATTGCCATTGTACCCATAACCAACACTAAGGTTTCATGTTCACATGTTGTACATTCTTGAAATTTCATCTACTCATTTCCACATATTTTTCAAGATTTTAGAGGTGACGGTTATGGGGACACTAACACTTATGGGTGCTCCTACCTTAGGCTCATTTTTCTGCATTTTTTTGGAAAGTTGGTATGTGCACACCCGGGGTTTGGTTTATGCACACCCGGGGTTTGGTTTATGCACACCCGGGGTTTGGTTTATGCACACCCGGGGTTTGGTTTATGCACACCCGGGGTTTGGTTTATGCACACCCGGGGTTTGGTTTATGCACACCCGGGGTTTGGTTTATGCACACCCGGGGTTTGGTTTATGCACACCCGGGGTTTGGTTTATGCACACCCTCCTCCAGGATAAATTTTAGATTTTTACCATCAAAAAGTTGAATTTGAAAATTTTGAATTCAAGTTTGGATTTAGATACCTTCATTTAGTCAAGAACCATATAGGAAGTTAGAATTGAACAACACCCAATGAAAAAGCTTTTGTAGGGTGCAAACTACTACTTTTACCTTTGTTTGTAAAAAAATGTAAGCTTTTTCATAAGGTGTTGTTCATCTGTAACTTCCTTTATGGTTTTAGTCTAAATTAAGGTCTCTACGTCCAAATCTAAATTCAAAATTTTCAAAGTCAACTTTTTGATGGTAAAAATCTAAAGTTTACCCCACAAGGGTATGCATACATCAAACCACGGGTGTGCATACATCAAACCACGGATGTGCATACATCAAACCACGGATGTGCATACATCAAACCACGGATGTGCATACATCAAACCACGGATGTGCATACATCAAACCACGGATGTGCATACATCAAACCACGGATGTGCATACATCAAACCACGGATGTGCACATATCAATTTCCTTTTTTGGGGGGAATTGATATAGGCGCACCTAGGGTTTGTTATATGGACACCGAGGGGGAGTAAACTTTAGATATTTACCTTTAACAATTGAGTTTGGAAAGTTTGAATTCACATTTGGATTTGGAGACCTAGATTTAGTCAAAATTGTAAAGGAGGTTACAATTGAACAACATTTAAAAGAAAAGCTTAGCTAGAGGGCAAGTTATTACTTTTACCTTGGTTTATATAAAAACTAAGCTTTTTTATTGGGCGTTGTTCATTTATAATCTCCCTTACGATTTCAAACTAAAACAAGATCTCTAGATCCAAATGTAAATTCAAAATTTCCAAATTCAACTTGTTAATGATAAATATCTAAAATTTACTCCCCGTCGGTGTCTATATACTAACAAACCCCAGGTGGGCATATATCAGTTCCCTTTTTTCCTCTTCCGTTCTGTATCTTTGACTCTTTCTTTGACTCTTTATTTTTCTCTTTCTCTTCTGTCCTTTTCTTTGTGAATGGGAGTTGCTCACTGCTTCTATGAAAACATGTGCACTCATTGGGTGTGTTGGAACTTGGAAGCGTAGGGAAAGAAGCATTGCTTGAGCATGATTGTAACAGACTGTGTGCACTGCACAACAGTTGAGTACCTTCAAAGAGTCCCAACCGTTCGGTTATCAATGATGCTGACTTATTGATTGTGATTTGGTGCTGCATAATTGCTGCTTGCATTCTGATTAGAGCAACCTCAGAGCATCATCAACCCCAAGACAAGGAATGGGAATATAATTTCATTTCTCTTGGTAGGGCCAGTTTTGTGGGAGAATGAGGTTTTTCTAATGTTTCAATACAACCATGGTAATGCATAACTAGGACATGATCCCCTCAAAATGTCCTCCTCAAATTAGAAATTTTGTTTGTTTCTCAACACCTTGGGACTTCCATTATGTTTGTTTTTGGAATGACACATCGTTTGCAGTAGCTCGCATCTTCTCAGTGACAACTTGCAAGTGTTTGCAAAAGTCTTCTCTTGTGCCTAAATTTGCAATGGAATTGCGTCAAGATTGGGAGGATCCGTCCAATGAAAGGGGTTGCAAAATTATAGGGACAGGGAGAGATGCAAGAGCAGCCAATTCTAGTCCCAAACCCGGTGTATGGGTTGATGATGCCCTCTATGGCACGCAACATGTGAGCACAAAATAATGCAAATAGTATTGTGATTTTGGGCTCTTGAGTTTGAAGTGTAGGTTTTTGGGGTGGAGGGACCCACTAGTAAATTTGCTAAGAGGGAACTTGTAATGCTAGCTTAGGCAACTGCCATTGAAATATCCCAAAAAGTAATGAAAATTGGGCCATTTGTTGCCATAATGTTGTTGATCACACTTCTTGCTTCACTTAGCATACATAGCAACAAGTTGCAAGTTATTTCTTTGGTGCTCTTGGTTGGCGTGCACTTTAATCCTAAAGGCCCAGGCCCTTTTTTTTGTGAAAGTCATTGCAAACTGCCACTTCTAGGGTAATGAATAGAAAGGTAGAGAATTTGTTTTTTTTTAAAATCCAACAATAAGATCTTGCCCTAGACTATGGGAGGTACTTGTGGAAAAAAATCAGCTCATTCTAGATGTATAAGAGTGAGATATTGACATTTGGAGAGGAAAAAAAGGTTTTTCCCCTACCACCCAATAATTACAGAAGCCATTGACCACTCTTTTATCAAAAAAATTGCTCTACATAAAGTTGAGGTTTAATTTTTCCATGTAGAAGACCAAGCTAGGTAAGTGTGGGAGAGTTTTCAAATGAATTGGAGGTGTGAATCATACTCTGTAATATCTTGCAATGCCGTAAGGCTATGAAATTTGCATATACACTAAGAAAAATTGGAGGATTTATGTAAAATTCAAAAATCTAAATTGCTCTAATCCAAAAGGTAAAAACCAAGGTATCTTAGTCCACTACATCTTGGAAAAGAAAGTCAAAATACAAATACACAAAGAGCTCAAAAAAGTAAAGCATCAAATTCTACAAGGGACAAAAGAAATGGTGGTTTGAGAGTCCCATACCTACCCGCAAACTAAAACTTCTCACTCATCAATCAAAGTTGAATGATTCAAAGCTTCCCACATATATGTAAATTTAACCCCTAAAGGACCATGGCCTTTATTTTGTCAAAAGATACTCAAAACTGCCACTTCTATGGCAAAGAGTAAAAAAGTTTGAAGATTGGTCTTTTTGCATATCTAACCATAGGATCTTGTACTAGACTTGTGTAAGAATGTGTTGTTCAAAACATCAAAACTTTGACTGCACATATTGCAAGATATTTGCGTTTAAAGTGTAAAAAACAAGCTTTTTTGCACCTTGCACAACTAGATTATTTTACAATGAACTTTTTTAACTTAAAATTTTTGCACTATGGAGTTATGAGGTTTGTTTTTTTATGGTGGGGAATTGAGTTGAGAATCTTTGGAAAAAAACCAAAATAAAAAATACTTAATTTTCATTCTTAAAAAAAACATTAAGTAGAAGAAGGTTTGAGATTGAACAAAATCTTACATTGTTAATAACCTTGCAATGGAATTGAATCACAATAATCCCAATGGTGAGATTGTTCTAGCAAGCAATCATCACCCTTTCCAATATTTTTTTTGCAAAAATGTTAAATTTGCATTCAAAAATGAAGTTTATAAGTTATTTTTTCAGAGCAAACCCACCCCTACCCACAAACTAAAACTTCTCATAACTTTCATCTCATCTATTAGAATTGAATGATTCAAAGCTCCCCACGTTTATATAAATCTAGAGAAGCTATTTTAGCTTTTTATTTGAGAAAAATGAAATTTTTAAAGAAGTTTTTGGTTGCCTGGGGAGCAGCATTTTCTAGATTTCATGCATAACTTCTTTAATAAATGTCAAAATGAAGAAAAAATTACATTCCCAAGTAGATCTTTGAATTCCTCACCTTCAATAAAAATTTCAAGAAATCACAAAAAGTAGTTTAGCCATAGGTACATGCCCAAAATCCCATTTGTCCCCTGCAAGGACAATGGTCCTTTAGGGGTTAAATAACCAATTCCATGTTTATTTATTTTTAAAGCAATCTTTACAAATTGTTTGGGCTACCCGCCCTTCTTTGTTTTTCAAAAATTCATGCATAACTTCTTCAATACATAAATGTTGAAATGAAGAAAAAATTAGATGCCCACTCAGATCTTTGAATTCCCCATCTTCTGTAAAACTTCTAGAAAATTACACAAAGTAGTTTAGCTGTGAGTACATGCTTGAAACCCCACTTGGCCCCCTAGGGGCCACTTGGGCCTTTAGGGGTTAACCCCTAAAAGCCCAAGGCACCCAATTTGGGTGTTTACAAAACTTTGAAGATGAATAAAACCTTATCATATCACTATTTGTATTATTTTCTTTTGAACACAAGTTTGTTTTGAAGTTTATTTTTAGTATCAAAAATCTGATTTAAAAATGGGGATTGATGGTTTTTCTACTTAAGCTTTTGTACAAGGGTGTCCACTGCAATCTTGAGTTTTCTAGTGTTGGAAGATCTTGAAAATGAGCCTCAAATACACTAGAGCTTGGAGAAAAATCTGCATTAGAAATCCATTTAAAAAAAATTACCAGAGTAGATTTTGAAAGCTGTAAGTCTACTAAAGTTAAGCATGTAATGACCTTAAACCTCATATTTTTTTGATGACCAACTTTTAACATTTGACATGTGAAATGAGGATTAGAAGACTCCAAGTCACTTTTGCAGTTTTAACACCCTCACGTTTGAACGTTATAATCTTTCAAACTATAAGTGATATTATTATGTTTTCTTTTTCCATGTAATCTCTAACATGTCAAGTTTAAATTTGTATGGTTATAGTTTGAAAAAACTTGATGAGATTTATGAAAAGGTTGGTTGGTTGTTCACTTTCCTGAAAATGCCAAAAAATTCAAAAAGGCCTTGGGCATTTAGGGGTTATTCAAAAGCATTGGTTACAATTCCCATTGGATCCTTGTTTCCTTTTCCACCTCCACCTTACAATTTTTGTGCCTACATGGCCCGTTCATTGAGGGTGCTCCTAGAGCAATAGCATCATAAATGGATAGAACAAGTCTACCATGTGAAATTGTATTACCTAGAAATCTGCATACATTTTCAAGTGGCCAAGCAATGAGTTATGAGGTAAATTTTCAAGGATGGCAACCTAATTGCACAGTAGTGATCTCAAAGCTGATTTCTATGATTAACTCAACTGCCTCATGACATCGGTGGATGTCAAATTTGAAACTTCATAATATGACGTTCACATCTTTTGGGAGTATTTAAAAAAATGGTGTTTGTTATGCTAAATTTAACCACAGTACCCTCATATTTGGACTCAACAAGGACTATCAAAGTTGAAGAAAGAGTTCCAGTTCAAGGTTTTCAAAAATATTTACTCCCTCTGTTTCTGAAAGAAACTCGGATTCATGCTTTTTTTTTTTTGCTGTTTCAGAAAGAAACCTGTGTTTGTCTCTTGAGTTGATTTTTTTTATATTTTAAATCCTATGTTTATCTCTAAAATGAAATTAACTACTTAGCATGTTTGGTGGTATTTTTGGGCTTTTTATGCTCATTGATTGTTAATGTTAGCAATACAAACTTGATTTAGTGATTTTTGTTTGCAAATTTTGCTTATCATTAAGTTAGAGTCATCAATAATATCAACAAAAAAAATTTGTTTTTTTATAAATGGGATTACTTGGGCAACTAGGCTAACTTGTTCTTTACTTACAATTGCATTGACACACTTCATATCAATCCTTTTTCTAACCATTTGTGACAATAACAAAACACTTGAAATTTCAAAACTTTGGTACTAATTTTCTCTCATTTAAAAAAACCTCAATTCTAGAAAAAACTAAAATTAGGTTTGGAATGGTTTAATCCTAATATCCAATAACTTCCAATTACAATTTTCTTGTTAATATTCCTTAATTCCTCACATATTCTCAAATATAGGTTTCTTTCAAAAATAGAGGGAGTATATCCCACTTTCCATAACAACCACCCACATTGCCAAAAGATTTTTTTTATTATTGTTGTAAAAGTGTTGGTGCTTAACCCTTAAATGTCTCAACGTGTTGCTATGATAAGTACAATACAAGGTGTTTTTTTTGTAGTTGGAATTTATCCACACCTTTACTAGATTTGAGATCAACAAAGAAATTGAAATATATATCAATACAATTCTAGTGGGCTATTTGAGATCCCAAATTAAAACTTTTTGATGATAGTAAATGTCAATTGTACGAGAATGTATCTACTATACCCTAGGCACGTTCAAAGGTTAATTGTTGAGAATCTTTGCCATTTTGATATTTTTGTTATTTTGAATGCCACTGTGCTTGCGACCTCTTTGGTTACTTTTTCATGACAAAACTTTGAGCAAACTTCACCCCCAAGGGGTATCTCATGGTGACATTCCAAAATTTCACTCGCAAGATGCCAAATGCAGTAATTAGCAACGAGACCTTCTAAACTTCTCACTTTGACGCCTGCTAATGAAGACTAACAGCTTTCCGTGTGACCATAGTCAACGTCGACGTAGCCACCATAATTATAGGAATGTTTCGGCTGCCAGTAGCCGGAGCTGGAAAAGTACTTCCTACACTGCTTCCCAGGTCATACCCCATCAATAGTGAGATCTTCACAAAATTATTACACAAGTTCCTCGAAACACTAGAGTTGACCAGATGACCGATTGTTGAAATTTTAAAAATAAAAATGAAAAGGAATCTGCTGCATTTTGAACTCAGGGTTTTCTTTTCTGGCTTCTTGCAGCCAGATTCGAAACTACTTTATTCGATTTCGACCACTGTATTTTCTTCCCTCTCAAAATTCTCCACACCCGTGCTGACATAGAGGCTTCTTACTATTCATAATCAGTGCCAAGAAAAGAACCATGTTTTGAAGGTATGTGTATTTAAGTAGGGAAAATTTCTTGGATATTCCTAAAGTTTGCCATATTTTCATAGATACCTCTATTTTTTCAGAAATTTCACAAATATGCTTGGACCAAAATTTTCAAGTGTTTGATCTGTTGTGCATGCCACTTTCTTTCTTCCTTTCTATGCACACTATTTCTTTTGTGTTATGCATGCACACAAAGGAAGAAGGGAAGTGCCATGCACAACAAAACAAACACTTGAAAATTTTGATTCAAGCGTATTTGCGAAATTTCTGAAAAAGCAGGGGTATCTATGAAATTATGGCAAACTTCACTAGCGTTCATGAAATTTTCCCAAAGTATTGCCACTTGACCTCAAAAGTTTCACCACTAGGAAACACAAAATTTCTTGTCTTCAATATTGACCACAAGTTTTTCTCACCAGTTCAATTGGGTACGTTACCTTTCCAACCAATAATAAGTCTTCTCATTTGCAAAATAAAATATATTCAACATATTAATTGCAAAAAAGAAGGTAGTATTTAAAGGATTCATTGTGTAGTAGCATTCCATTTTTTTTTGTCACTCACTACTCATTAGATGAAACTCATGTTTTAGGTGACAAGCTCGTCATTTTTAGAAATTGATTTTAGGTGACATCTACGTTGATATTTGGTTGTTTTTATGTTTTCAAGATGTTACTTTGGATGTTATAGTTGACATTAAAACAACTAGATGTCAACATAGATGTCACATGAAATCTATTCCAAAAATTTAAGGGCTTGTCACCTAAAATACAGGATTATTCTAGTGATTTTTAAGCTACTATAACAAAAAAATCTAGGAAATAAAGATTGCCATTCTACAACCCGAACTTGTTAGATCCTTTTCATGTTTGACACCTACAACCTTCATAAAAACTTTTTGTCAAGATCAAAGCTTAGATTACTTTTGGCTTTTTGGAGGAAACAAAGTAGTGAAAGTGATGAGCGATGAAACTTTTTAGTAGCCTAATGAACAGTACTAGTTAATAAAGATAGGTAGTTACCTATTTTGCAAGTCAAAGAACTTGCACAGTATAGTGTATGGTTGGCATTTTCTTGTCTTACCATCATGATTTTGTAATTCTTATGCAATATTTGATCAAGAATATTAAATAGTAGTTTTAAAAAACCTAAATCCCATATTTGATGAACTATTTTGTGGTAAATTAATGGTTTTACATGATAAATGATTGACAAACATTGGTGATGAATTTTTAAGATTTGATTGCATGAGTATGTAAGAAACATCCTTACGCACATTTTTCCTTCTTATAAATATCTTCAAAAGTTTTAAAATTCCTTCAATAGCAATTTTAATACTAGGATTATCATGATTTAGAAAAAATAGATATATCTACTATCATAATTAGCTTTTGGCAAAATAAACATACCATCATGCCTAAAGGTACAAATTTAATCATAGTGTATGAGTTAAATAACAAAATCTAATTATCACAAAGAGATTTTTATTTTCCTAGATTTGGTCATGATCACCCCAATATTAAAATTGCTACTGAAGGAATTTGAAATTTTTTGGAGATGTTTACAAGAAGGAAAAGTGTGCAGAAGGATGTTTTTACATACCCATGCAATCAAATCTTAAAAATTCAGCACCAATGTTTGTCAATCATTTATCATGTAAAACCATGAATTTACCACAAAATAGTTCATCAAATATGGGATTTAGGTTTTTTAAAACTATAATCTAATATGCTTTATCAAGATTGCATAAGAATTACAAAATCATAATGGTAAGATAAGAAAATGCCAACTATACACTATATTGTGCAAGTTCTTTGACTTGCAAAATAGGTAACTACCTATCTTTACTAACTAGTACTATACATAGGGGAACTCCAAATTTTGCCTTGCCAAAGATGATATTTTGGCAAGTCCAAGCATTAATTTCTCCATTTTCATCCAAAAGTTTTCTAACTTGGTGTTTAGCAATACAAGTGCAAATGCCCTAAAAACATCCTTTATGCATTTGATAATAAGTTCAAGCATACTAAATCTCATATTACCAACAAAGAACAAATCAAAACATGAAGATATTATGATTTGAAGGGTTGAAAATATTATTGTGAAAATCTAAATTTTTTAGGGTTTGGATGTGGTTTGACTTGGATTTATCCCATGAAATGTTAGCTAACTTCCAAAAAATTCAGAGGACTCTTCAAATCAAGCTTAAAAAAATAGCCAAAAGTACAACAAGGTATGGCAATGGTTTTGTTCCTTTTGCCAAACATTCCTTTTTTGGGCTTGATGTAAGAAGTCCTATTAATTTTTGCAAGTGATTTTTTTTGATGAGATGTACATGAATGAACAAATGTCCAAATCCAAATTGTGTAAGACTATCACAATATTGTTTTCTATGCTCTTCAAATAATAATATTTTCATAGTATGATTTTCTTAATCTATTAATGAATCAATTTAGCTTACTTGGTATGTTTAGTTGATGCATTAAGAATGTTTGTAGGGCTACTTTACACTAGGGGTGAAGGCCATAAAAACTTTTGGCCATTTAAATCCAATGTTTAACTCAAATGGACTCAAAATTTGCTCTAAGCACTCATTATACTAAAAATATACTAATAACTAATTCTCTTATGCTTAAAAGTCTTAAGGCCAAAAAGTTGATTTTATTGGTTGCAAGCCTTTGAAAATTTCAATAAAGAAAAGAAGGAAAAAGGAGACTAAGTATAGTTGTGGAGATTCCTACTCCTTCCTAAAGTATTTATTATACAAAACATACATTTTTTGGTCTCAAGAATTATATTTAATGAAATTTGGCAATGACGCTGGGTCATGAATTGGTCTTTCATTGTTGGAGAATCCAATATTTAAACTTGCTGTTAGATTTTGTTTTTTGGATATTAAAAAACAATTTAAAATTTTGACCTTAACCCTTTAAGGACCAATTGACCCATTTTAGGTCGATTTTGCTATTTTTTTGATGTTACAATGAAATATGCTATGAATTTGGGTATAAACCAAAGGAAATGGTTGTGGCAATTATTGGTATGCATTCAATGGGCTTGACAATATCAAGATCTGAGCTGGAATTTGTGAATGGGAACGATTTAGGCTAGGGGGGTGGCTGCAAATACATGCTAGAATGTAGAAAAGATGGTCGTGAACGTAAAAGAGGTTGTATTATATGGTTTAGGGTAGGCGTTCACAGCTCGCATTGGGAACAGTGAACTGGGTTTAGGAACTTCAGGGGGTTGTTGCGTGTTGCCTAGCTAGCAGAGGAGGAGGGCAACAAGTGATGCATGCAACGGTCATCATTTTACGGGGAGGAGCTCCTGGCATCACTTTGAAGCTTGCACTTTCATGAAGCGAATCCAAGGTAGGAAGCACTTTCAATTGCGGGAAATTGTTTTTTGATTCGTCAGCATTGGGTGTCTTCGGGGAGTTTAGGCTTAGGGTTTGAATTCTACAACAAATTTGAGTGAGCGGGTGAAGGTTTGGTGGCCGACCTTGAGGTGCTATGTTCACACGGACCTTGGGCGCGCGGGATGAGAGTCAAGGTTTGATATTTTGAACGAGGCGCTAGAAGGACCTCCATACCGCCAGCATACTTACACTTCGATTTTCTGTACACAGCAGCTGAAAAGGATCTCCACTTCATTGCAAAAGGTGGTTGAGTTGGCGTCTGTTGCAAGTTTGAGTGAAGGCGTAGTGGAGGATGGCTGGTGCGCAAGTACATTTGGGAAGGCGCCACTAGAAGAAACCCTTGTTTTTTATAACATATTTTTTTGAATGTCCTCTTGTTTTTATGTTACAATTGATGTTAAATCTAATATCTTGATATTATGTTTGATATCATTGTTAACATAAAAACAAGTGGATGTCCAAAAGAATCCGTTATAAAAAACACAAATTTCTTCACTAGTAGAAAACTCTGTCCAAAACAACAGAAAACCAATAGTTTCTTGTTGTTTTGGGCACTTGCCCACGCTAATTGACTAATTTAACAAAATTTTGTAAAAAACTAAATACATTATGTTGATTTGGCACCATTATCTAAATCAAAAGAAATTTTGGAATCTTTGAGAATCTTTAAAAATCTTTTGGGAATCATTGAGAATCTTTTTTGGATTTTAAAGAATATATAAAAATCTTTTAAAGATTTTAGAATCTTTGAGAACATCTGAGAACATCTGAGAATTTTTGAGAATCTTCTTGGAATCTTTGGGAATGTTTTCCAATTTTTTTAGAATCTTTGAAAATGTTTGAGGACAATTGAGAATCTTTGAGAATCTTTGAGAATTCTTGAGGATATTTTGGGAATCTTTGAGAATCTTTGGAAACCTTTGGAAATCTTTTCAAATTTTTTTGGAATCTTTGGAAATCTTTGAGAATCTTTTAGGAATGTTTGAGAATTCTTGAGAATCTTTGGAAATGTTCCAAGAATTTTGAATATTTTTGAGAATTTTTGAAAATCTTTAAGAATCTTCTTGGAATCTTCTTAGAAGCTTTGAGAAGCTTTGAGAATCTTTAGGAAATCTTTGGGAATCTTTTAGGAAATTTTAAAAATCTTTGAGAATCCTTGAGAATTTTCAAAAATCCTTTTGGAATCTTTGAGAATCTTTTTAAATTTTTTATGAAATTTGTTAAAATACTTCAAAATATTTATAGAAATAGAATCTCTTAGATTGAATTAGAGTCCTTTAGGAATCTTTTTGTAATTCATCAAATACTTTAAAATAGTTTTAATAAAAAAACCTATTACAATAGTTTAGGTTTGTTTTTAAAATCTTTCTAAAATCTTTTTGGACCTCATTAAAATGTTTTGAAGTTTTAAAAAATAAAAGAAGTTTTCAAAAAAAATAGAATCTTTTAGAAGTTTGAGTGTACATTGACTGGTTTTATTTTCTTTACTTTTCACAATTTGGTTAGATTTAAAATTAGCAGCCTTTAAAGTCAAGTAAAAACATGACCATGATAACAAAAAAATCAACAATTTTCTATTGATCTTGACACTTTTGGACACAACTTCACTAATTCAACAAAATTTTATATAAAAAGTACAACATTTTGTTGTTTTAAATACAAAAATTTCTTTACAAACAAATATAAAAGATGCTCCTCAATTCTTTGAAAAAATCATATATGTCCCTCAAGGATTAAAAGTACCAAAAATATCTTTCCTTTTTGTATAAATATCAACAATACTTCTAATATATTGGAAAATTATTAAAAATGCTCTTTAACTATTTTAAATTATTTGTATTTTTGTGTTATATGATAACCAAGTGTATAGTTTAATGCAGATTCTTACAAGAAACCAAAGGTGATTTTACATATCAAATAACACAAGGATATATTTAACATTTCAAAATAGAAGAGCTTTTTTATTATTTTTCCAAAATAATAGGAGTATAATTGATATTCCTACAAAAAATTAGGAAATTTTTTTATGTTTCAAATATTTTTGGCGTAAACTTGATATTTTGAAAGACTTAAAGGGTATTTTTAGTAATTTTCCTTCTATTACTAACCAAATGAATTAAAAAAACACAATTTTATAAATTGTTTTTATAAGCTTTAAAAGATGAGAATTGATATGTGTACCACATCCTTCCAAGTACTATACCACACCACGGGGTAAATTTTAGATTTCTACCATCAAAAAGTTGAATTTGAAAATTTTGAATTCAGATTTGGACTTAGAGACCATGGTATTGTCTAGAACCATAAAAAAAGTTGCAATTCAACAACATCCAATGAAAAAGTTTAGTTATGGAGAAAATTGTTAATTTTACTTTTGTTTGTAAAAAAAGATAAGCTTTTTCATTGGGTGTTGTTGAATTGCAATCTTTTTTATGGTCCTAGAAAATATCATGGTCTCTAAGTCTAAATTTGAATTCAAAATTCTCAAATTCAAATTTTTGATGGTAGAAATCTAAAATTTACCCTGCGGTTGTGGTACAGCAGTTCAAAGGGTGTGGTTCACATATTGATGCCCTTAAAAAATATCCAAAACTATTCAAAAGTCTAACAGAATTTTGATTTTATAATTGCAAGGTTTTAATTCTGTAACTATTCACAATTTCATGTTATTTAAAGCTATCAAACTATGGAGGCTATTTTAACAAAACAAGGTTTTTTTACAAAAAAGCTAGCACTAAATAATAATTATTAATGAATCCAACCTTTGCCTGCAGCAATTCTTTTGAGATTTGTGAATTCCAATAAAAATTTATAAACAAAATAAAAAAGATGGAAATAAACAATGTTTTTAAATTTCTAAACACCTTCTCTGATTTTAGCTCATAACTTTTGATAAAAGGATTGAAATCCAAAAAAATTGCTGGAAGTGAAATCAAAATACATTTACCAACTTTTCTTAGTTTTAAGTTTTTTGAAAAAAAGTCCTTTAATGGGCCAAAATAGCCTCCAAAGTCTATTGGCTTTACTAATAACATGAACATTTAATGTACAAATAGAATCATGATCCTATTGTGCACATTTGTAAGTGCATGTGTGCTAGTGGTTATGAATGATGTGGTAGTCTTGTGGTTTGTGAATCTGGTGGTGGGGGGTTCAAACCCCACTACCGGTGGCCCTACCAGGCATTGTGGGCAGCTGCCCGGCCCCTAAAAAATTTCACTTTTTTATTTTTAAAAAAAATTCTATGAAAAAAAATAACGTTTAAATTTTAAAAAATAGAACTGAACAACATAAAATAAGTGAAAATCAACAAAAAATTAATAGAAATTAGCAAATAATCAACAAAAAATCAACATACTCTTGTTGAAAAATACCCAAATCAACTTGACCAATCAGCAGAAAAAATCAACAGTTTTTGGTTGAAATTTTGTTGATTTTGTGTTAAATTTTCTACTAGTGCTTCTAGTATGCTGCAATGGATATACGTGGCCACCCCCGCCTCCTCCTCATCAGTTTGCAGCTGCAGTCACCATCCTTGCAAATTGAGCAAGTAGTAAGCAACTCCCTTTTGAGAAACGGCAAGTCCTCCTTGGTTTCCTGGATCGCAATTATTTGTTTGTGCAACCAATTCCTCTTGGTGCTCAAGGATTTGAGAATTTGGAAGCTGTGTTGGGTGCTCAGCTGCGCGACTTATTTTATCGCCAATTTGCAAAGCTACTTGGTTGGGGTTGGAGGCACAAGGAAGGCAACGATGGAGGATTACTAGAACAACTCTATGTCCATCTCCGGACGTCAATCTTTCTGTGACGTCATAGCCGGTCGGGTCGAGGGATCTCATGTCTGCACAGAGGGCCCAGAATGTGGGCTGCATGAAAGGCTCTTTCTCCCAGAGTCCCCCTTGAATGTTGCTGCAGCAGCTACCTTGAACATCAACGGCCTCGTGAGTCAAGGTTGCCCATGTAAGGTGCTAGAAAAGAGAATGTTGAGTCTAGCGTCATCCCGCCAAAACCCAAGCGCAAGTACATTTGCAAGTAGGAAGCTCATGGGAACATCAATAATGTGGCGGTTTTAGAACTTATTGTCTCTGACGACAGGAGGAGGGCCAACGTGGAGCAGGCTCGCCCATGTACAAGTGCAGGAAAAGAGAATGCTAAGTCCAGCGTCATCCTGCCAAAATCGAAGCGCAAGTACCAGGGTCTGGAAATATTTGAGTTGCTTCTGTAGATTTCTTTCAATTTCTATGTTGAACCAGTTTATGAAAGAGCTCTTTTGATTATTTTCTCTATTCTGTATTATAAGGAATTTCTGTAAAGATTTTTGACCGGTTTTTAGCCAAAGTTTGTAATTTGCAAACGATTTTTTCTTGTTTCACTTGGCTAGCACTAAAGTAGTGCTTGATTCTTCCCGGACCTTGGTAGGTACATTTGTAAGCAGCGAGCTTGTGGGAACATTAATGGCGTCACGGTTTCAAAAGTTCCTGTCTCCGCCGATGGGAGCAGGGCAAACGTAGACTAGGCCACACACGCGCCACCTTCAACAAGATGTTGCACACCCCCTAAGCGCAAATGCAAAGTCCAAGTGAATCCAACCTCCCTTCCTGTAGATGCGTCCGCGGACATCCTTACGTGCTCTCAAATTCTTGGGCGAGTTGTGGCCGTTGTTGCGGCAGGAGTCGAGGTAGGGGCTGAGGAAGGGGACAAGGTTGAGGGCATAGAAGCAAAGGATAGAGGCAATCTAGCAAAGATGAGTCACTCACCACTATTCCACCCGATATCAAGGGATTCTTCCATCCAATTCTAAAGAATCGTTCAAATCTTAGGGGTCAAGAGGAGGTGTATCTTTGTGACCTCATGTGGGGAGGAGAGGTGTTACACAGTCCATGTCCCACGGCATATGGCACGATTGTTGGGAGGGAGCTGCTGGATGGTAGGGACGTGTTTGTTGAGGTCAACTTTGGATCAGACCTTAGAGTCCAAATTGTATCGTATGCTGCAGTACGTCACTTGCGTCCACTCGTAGCGACTCTCAAGCATTGCATCTCACCCTCAAGAGGCAAGATTTCACCAGCTCTACAAGCATACAACGGTGACGTTGTTCAATCTCAGTCAGGGGCGCCTCCAGGTTGGAAACTCGAAGAGAGTGATTCGACCCACGATTGGGATCCAGCGTTGTCAGACTTGGGGAGTGACCTCTTGAATGACCTTTCAAACGGCACTAGCTCTTTTGACGAGCGTGAAGACAACCCGTTGGCTTTGCTCGGCGACCTAAGTATATATCCACTTGGAGCAGAAATGGAGCGTCCCAACCTAGAGCAGAAGTATTGCGACTCCAATTGGCACACTCGCGCTTGGGCGTTACTGCCAAAGCATCTCTTCACCGGCAGCACGCCTGGCCCCAGCAACAATTTGCCTTGCAACTTAGTACTCCAGCCCATTCAGTATTTTTAGTCGTTTTGGGACGAGGTTTTGCAGCAAAAAATTGTGCAAGAGAGCAACAAATACGCGAAGTTCCTAGACCCTGCCATGGGGAAGCGGAAGGGCGGAGACAAAGCTGTGAACCCAATTACTTTGGCAGAGTTCCGTAAATTCAACAAAATATGCTGCCTGATGGGCGTCCGAAATCAACTTAGCATTTGAGATTACTGGAGTTGTGGATCCGGCGCTTTGTACTGCGAGGATGTGGTTTGTATAATGTCATACTGGCGCTTTCGAGTATATTCTTAAATGTTTGCACATGACATCTTGTTACACATATGTGACCAACAAGGACAGCCCTCATTACAACCCTATTGGCAAATGCCAATGGATATTGGAGCATGTTGAATCCAGGTTCCAGCGGTTTTGGAGCATGTCCCCTTACATGACAGTTGACAAGTGCATGGTGGCCTATAATGGGAGATTCTGCTCTTTCAAACAGTATCTCCCGGCAAAGCTCATCACTCATGGGATCAAATTGTGGATTATGGCTTGTTCAATTACTAGTTATTTGTACAAGTTGGAGATCTATGTGGGGAAGGATAACAACAACCCAGACCTTGGATCTAGTGGAGCTCTAATTGGCATGGCAGGGCAAGTGGTTAGCCGATTGACGAGGGGATTGGAAGGTAAGTGGTACACTGTCACATGCAACAACTACTTTACTTCACCTTTCCTCTCTGATGATTTGCTATCTTGTGGATTCTATGCGGTGGAGACAGCACGGAAACAGCGCAAGAGTTTCTCTACTAGCCTTGGCATCTCCCATGATCAGGCGCGAGGCACTCTCCACATCTGAGTACACAAGGATCAACAAATGGCAGCAATCCACTGGTAGGACACCAAAGGGGTTTGCTCCCTTGCCATAGCAGCTGATCCAATGGTGTAGGACGGAGTAGTGATTGACAAAGCATGTCTCTGGTTGAAGGCTGGTGGAAGTGCTGACGTCTCTAATTCAGATCTTGTATTCATAGAAGATGGGTGGAGTGGACGTGGCGGACCAAAACCGGTCATACTACAGCATGCAGATTGCCACCAAGAAGTGGTGGCACCGCATCTATTTTTTTTGTCTCGACTCTAGCGTGGCCATGCTTTCACAATTCATAAAGAAATGTCCAAGAGTTTGGGCGAGAGGACGTTGACCCACAAGGAATTTTAATTGCAGCTTGCATACTAGTTGATGGGGAGGCCATATAAGGCAAAGAGAGCAGCAAGGGCACTGCGCTTAGTAGTGGAGAGGTCAGTTGAAGCCGGAGTAAGTCACATTCCTTATAAAACTACCTTGAGACAAGTTTGCCGTACATGCAAGTGGCGTATGATGTATGTTTGCCCACAATGTGAGGGGGTTTGGCTCTGCATATCTGAGTGCTTCAACTCATTTCACGCGCAGGACAAGTACCTGTAGTTTTGTCAAAGATCGGTATGGGTTTCGGTAAGTGCCTTTGTAGAACGGTTATACATGTGCTTGTTGTAGGTGTTCATAGTCTTATTGTTCTATTGTATGTAGATATGATGGAGCTTTGTAGTTCACCTGATTTTGTGTAATGTATCCGACTTGCAGGGTCGGTGGGCTTGGAATGGCTGGGGCCGCAGTTTTGAGCCTTGTAGTGCATGGTAAAGTAGATAGTAGATGTTGTGTTGGTTATTTCTTTCTTCAATTTCTAGCAGAGGGCCATGTGTATCAGTGCTGGCAGCGATGGTTTTTGAACAAGGTTTGACCTTCACTTTCTATCATTTTGTCTTTGATGCAAGGATTGGCATGGCATGTCAATTTTCATATCATTTTTGACCGTAGTTTGTATTTGTCTAGGGCCATGATCGAGTTGTTGTTTGTAATGGAGTTCGATGTCATTGTCTCTTTCTCTTGTCTTGGGTGTGTGGACCACCGCTTCACCGCTGCTAGCATCAAGCTAGCATCAAGCTAGCAAAACCCAGGAGTCAATCTCAAATGAAGCAGGGACTACAATTTCCCAGGTGGTTATGTAGTCGTTACTCCACTACAACTGATTGTGTTCAGTACTTGTCTGCCAAAGCGGCTGCTTCTCGGAGCGGCACGGGTGCTAGTGTATTCTACGGTCTGTTGGAACCCTAGTGATAGCCCGTTTGAACTTCCACAACCTAGATACGAAAACAAGAAGTCATGCTCTCTTCATGTGTAACTGTTCTAGCACAGGTGCCACATTTTAATTGAATGTTTCTATGATTCACTGCAAATTAGGCATTTCAGTCTTGGCGAATGGTCCATGCGCTTACGGAGGATGTGCTCCACTTTTGGGCTACCACCCTATGCCAAAGTTTTTGTATGATACTTATGGGCTGTGGCTATTGAGAACATGTAGATGTGTTATCTTATGCATTTCATTGGGGGGCGGCTTAGTCATGCTAGAGAAGTGAATGAGAACAATGTGTACGAGTATTTTAGCTATAGTACAGGTCCCAATTTTTAGTTTTTCAATGAAAACCAGAGAAGTCAGTGTCCTAGGAATGGCATGAGGCAGCCACATTGCGATCTTGTACTTTCCCGTCTGTGTTGTGGTTCTCGGATGCAAAACATGCATGTTGTAGCCATGTGGGAGGTTAGCACATTGCTTTGCTTTAGGAGTTCAGAGTTTGCTTGCATGTAAGTGCACTTGCGTTGGAGCACTATTCATCATCAATTTTGGAAGTTCATCTTGTGTTTTGCGTGATCTGCGGTAGCGTATCCAGTGCTGCCCCAAAAGCAACGCAGCATATTCTAAGTCTGGGACATTGTACGGTGTTATTTTGAGCTCGTTGGGCAAAAACCTTGAAACGATCTGCTCCAGCTTACAACCGTTGCGCTTCAGCTGAAGCGATACGTGCCATCAGTGGGAACACTCCATCCGACATGGATTGATTGGGGAAATCTAGAGTCCCGCTCCAATGAAGGGATCACATTTGTGCTAAACTTCATGACAGTGAAAGAAATGACACGTGCCGCTCCTAGAACAATAAGGAATTTGGTAGAAAAGAAAACGACCCAAATACGTATGTGAAGTGGAAAATCAAGGCAAAACATCGTATCCTCTCCTCGATGCATTATAGAGTCCCACATTGACCCACGTTTGACCCTAAAATTAAAAAGACCTAAAAGAAAGACAACCCAGCAATCGCATCTATATAGTCAGATTCAAGAAACAAGGTCCACAAGTCAAGCTAAATCCATGTATTATCTGCAAACTGAAAAAGGCATGCCCGCCCCCCAGAACAACCACGGTGGTTAAAGGGTTAACTCCTAGTATAAAAATCTTGGGGTTATTTTTAGGGAATCAACCAATGAGAGACCGAGATTGAAAACTACAAGGGCTCCAAAACAAGCTTGACTCAAAATGTTACGTAACCCTTGAAAGCAAATTCAACTGAGTATGTATAATGATATCACATATTTTAAATTGGACTATTATTTACCAACCTTAGCATGTACTCATCTGAACAAGCCTTAGCACAATATGCAAAAAAGAAAAAAGAAGAGAAAAAAAGAAATTCCACAATATAAACTGTAAATAGACATGTACAATGATCCCAAACTCTCATATTTTGTAAACACTAATTTTAGACAAATGTTACAAGTTGCTTTAGATAATGGATGCAACTAAGTGTACTTATTTTACATTCTAAAGAAATGGGAGACATAAAAAGTCTTACTTGATAGCTTGAATAGGTTATAGTTTTAACTTACGAAAAGCTTACAAGAAATTGAAAATGCTTGGGATTATATCTTATGAAGGCTTTTGGATTAGTCTAGAAAGGGCCATTGGATTAAATGGACTGTTGTGACTACCAACTTTGTTATAGCTAGAAACTCTGGAGATGTTGAAGTGAAATGGCTACAAGAGAAAATTCTTTACTTTCAAAAAATAAGTTTTTGGAGGCCGGAACCACATTGCAACAAAAAATTGGGTAAAAATGGCCATCAAAACTGCGAACAAATCACCGTGAAAATTTATAGCATTCATCAATCTAGTTTAACTCGTAAAGGACAGGCATGCCGTTGTGACCAATAGAATATGAGGTTTTTTTTTTTGTATTTGGAATAGATTCACACCTTTAACCCTTAAAGGACCATAGGGCATAGTATATATGCTGTCATATAATTGGTATTTGCTACCAAAAAAAAGTTTTAATTTGGGATCGCAAATAGCTCACTAGAACTACATTGATCTATTCTTCAACTTCTTTGTTGGTCTCAAATGTAGTAGAGGTGTGGATCCATTCCAAATACAAGAAAAATATCTTGTATTCTATTGGTCACAGTAACACGCTATGTCCTTTAGGGGTTAATGCATTTGAGATCAACAAAGAAATTGGAGAATAGATCAAAGCCGTTCTAGTGAGCCACTTGAGATCCCAAATTAAAACTTCTTACTTGTAGCAAATATTGATTATACGGCAACATATGTACTATGCCCTGTCATCCTTTAAGGGTTAAAAAGTTGCCCTACAAAATTTTTACTAGTTCAAAAAATAAGTGTAAAAAATAATACTACATGTGAGGAAGCAAGTGGATTTTTTTTGGTTTTTAAAAAAAATTCAGCCAAAAAAAAGGGTATGAAAATGTATACACCAAATAGTGCATTTAGGTTGCCCCACACTAATTCTCATATCTTACACTTTTACTGCTGTAAAAATTATTCACTAACTACTGCAAGAAGAGGGCCTTGCAACCACTACAAAGCTGCCGAAAAATAAATTAACATAGTTCACATACACGCATGTTCACCACACGCACCCACCGGTAGACAAGCTTTAAGAGCCACTAACAAGGAAGCTCTTTTTACAAACAAAAATGGGGTTTCATTTTCAACCAATCAGGCATTGCCACCTGCCAAATTGTTTCCCAAATAGCTTTTAACGAACTTGCTACGTGGCAAGTTTATGATGTCACAAGCCATGCCTTGGCGGACAAACGAAGGGCAATCCGACACAGAAGAGTGACTGGCACAAAACACTACACTAAAAAAATAGGATCCCGGCACAAAGAAATTAAAAGCAATAAGAAACTCATGGTAGTTATAACCAAATCAGAATGAAAAATTGCAAACTTCCAAGTTCGGAAAGTTCTAGCTCTTTTCTAAAATGAGGTACTCTAAAATTCGCAGAATATCTAGGGCTATCAATCACGTTCAAGGTTTCAAAAAACACCAACTTTCAAATGGATGGTGAGCTTCTTTTGGACCCAAAAAAGTGAGTAAACCACCACTCTCTCCTTGCAGGATATCTCGTCCACAAACACTCTGCTTCGTCCGTACTGCTCGTTGCTGTAATCCAAAATTGACTTTCCATCCAGTCAGCGCTCGTGGCTCGTCTTTTCAGGAAAGCCTACTAACAACAGCAACTCTTGGGGTGCTTGCTCCAGTGAGACTCAGGTCTTTCCAAGGCAATCGGACAAGGAGTTGCAGCATTGTTCACTTTCACAGGTTGTTATTGGCCTAGACTTGGAAAAACTGACAAAACAACAATGCTTGCGTTTTGCCTGCCTAGACGTCCTTATGATCACCAAATATACGTTTCCGGAAGTCTTCCACCATCAGAGGAAGTCCCTTCCTCAGTGCAATCTTGGGCTCCCACCCCAACAACTCCTTGGCCTTTGAGATGTCAGGCTTGCGCTTGTGTGGGTCATCGGATGTGTTTTCTTTGTACTCAATAGTTGCAGTAGAATCGATCACCTCCTTAACCACCTGTATCACAAGCACAAGCATGAGATGATGACACGTGGTCAATGCACCTGAAATGGAATAAAAAGAGACAAACGAAGCTAATATCCGGTGGTTTCAATCTACCTCGGTTCAGCATGAAGGTGTGTAAAATAGCTAAAAGTGGAGAAAGCAGTGAACCATTAGCTTCTCAAGGTGAACCATTTGTTTGCGATTGGGTACTTAGGGTTAACTGCTCTTCTTAGGGAGAACAATCGCCAATGCAAGTGCCTGTGAAATGCGACTTTGCACACCGTGCTAATCTCATCCATGGCGACAAAGCAGATCATAGTTTGGGCAGTTCTGAAAAAGGTCATTAGGCATATCTAACAAACACATGTGAACAGTGAAAACTTTATGAGCTAGAAGCTAACCTCTGCAAGCTCTAGCATCGTGAACTCGCCGGGGTTTCCTAGATTGAAAGGTCCAACATGCTCGCCTTCCATCAACCTCATAAGGCCTTCAACCTACAAGTACACAGCAAATGGTTGGATTCCACCATTCAGGTAAAGGAACAACCGAAAGCAGGCTAGAAGGTGGATGCTGAACTGGCCAGCAAAGTGACACGTGCATGGCCACCAGAAACCAACGATTTCCCAGTTGCTAAAAACAAAAGGTTACGTACCAGATCAGATACGTACTGGAAGCTCCTCGTTTGTTTTCCATCACCGTAGACAGTCATTGGCTCTTTCCTTAGGGCCTGGACCAACGAAAAAATACCTTGTCAAAAATGCTCTTCACAATTCCAATCAAAACCAATTGAAACTGTAGCCAGGACGAAAAAACGAAACAAAAGAAGAGACTGAAAAACTATCGTTCGCAGAGAAGTACCGAAAAGGAATGCAAGAGTAGCTAACCTGAGCAACGAAATTGCTGACAACTCTTCCATCATCGATGCACATTCTTGGGCCATACGTGTTGAAAATGCGAGCAATTCGAACCTGCATGCGCTCAAAACCTCAGAACGACTACCATCAAATTAACCATCATTCTGCATTGCTTGAAACTGCCGTCACAATAAACAAGGATCCCAAGGCGGGTTTTGTTAGTTCCTGCATCCTCCACATCAAGTAAAAATGCACCTGCACTTCTGCGCCTCGGTGATAATCCATAGCCAAAGTCTCCGCAGTCCGCTTTCCTTCATCGTAACAGCTCCGCACCCCTGCAAAAAACACACAGCAACCCTTACAACAAAGTTCCAACTCCGCATTTTGCAAGTACTCACTATCTCAGACACTACTGCCAACATTGAAGGATGATAACTACCAATTTTCACCTCTACATCAAAAGTAGAACAGGAAAATGAAGGATATCTTTCGGCTTTACCTAATAACAGAGCTCATTCAGCTGAATCTAAGACAAACAACAGCCTCATGAAATCAAACTACTGGCTAAGGATAGAGAGTCACTCATACCGATTGGATTCACATTTCCCCAGTACGTCTCTGCTCCCATCCAACCACACCCACCACACATACACACACGCAAATGTTTAGATAACATCAATAGGGGGGTTCAAATATCTCAAATAAGCAGTGAACGAGTGGTTATTCACCGGTGAGTCACTACCCCAGGAGGTCGTCATGGCTCGTTCACGGAGTGACTTGGCCGGGTTATTCACAAAATCTAGTTCACGTGAACAAAATTGGTGTGGAATGTCATATTTGAAACCCCCTAATATATTCACACATGCACTCCTCACATCCACATCCACATCCACCCGCCCACCTTTCTGAGGATGCTCCAGAGGATCCCCGTACACCTCGCTCGTGCTCGTCAGCAGAAACCTCGCGCCCACCCGCTTCGCCAACCCCAGCATGTTCAGCGTCCCCACCACGTTCGTCTTGTGCCTTGCATGTCAAGGCCATTTGCACACACACGCGTTCTCTGTTTCTCTCTCTCACAAAATCAAGCAAACAAATGGCCACGCACGTTGCAACGCACGAGACTGGCAAAAACAGAAGAGGATATGATGGTCTTGATGGGGTTGAACTTGTAGTGCACGGGCGACGCGGGGCACGCCAGGTGGTAGATCTGGTCCACCTCCAGCAGCAGTGGCTCCACCACGTCGTGGCGGATGAGCTCGAACCGCGGATTGCCGAAGTGGTGCTGCACATTCTCCTTGCGCCCCGTGAAGAAATTGTCCACCACGATAACACTGTCACCACGCTCGATCAGCCGATCCACCAAGTGGCTGCCCACGAACCCCGCCCCGCCCGTCACCACGATCCGCTGTGACTTCCGCTGCAAACCCAGCGGGATCTTGGCCCCGCCAAACCCAACAGCCTCCACCTGTTGCATGCGCCGGTAGGGCGCGTCCTCAAACGGCCTCAAGGCGGGCACTTTCACATTGCGAATCTCGGGATATGTTTGTGCGAACCGGAACTGAGGCTGGAGGAACAAGAAAAAGACGGTGGTGATCGCCACCCCTATCAACACAAACGTGAAGCGCTGCTCTCGGAGCACGTACTCCACCGACTTGGACAGCGACCATCGCTTCTGCGGCTTGGGTGAGTACTTCTCGTGGTCCGGCAGCGCCTCAGCCCGCCGGTGGTTCAAGCTTGCCGCGTTCATCTTTCCCCTGAGCTCAAAAAGTAAACCCCCAAGAGACAGAGCTTGTTGTGAAATAAGCTTCCTCTCCCACTTGGGTGCGAATCTACAAAAGCGCAGGTAGAATCACCTGACGAGATGTGACGTCGGCTACGAAAAGAAGAGCACAAAAAAGGGGAAGAAATGGCGACGGAGCGTTTTTGTCGACCACTGCAAGAGCGAAAGGCGTCTGTTTGCCTTTCCGGTGTTTGTTTCAGCGGAGTAGCTCTTTTGGCATCACCGCCATAGCCACCACGGTCAGTTGCAACGCCACCATTTCAGAGGCCCTTACGAAAACCTTTCCATTTCTAGTCTTTAGTTTAGGTGATTCAGGTTTTTCAGGGCTTTTTTAATATTGAAGGGGGCGGTCTATACTATGTTCCCACATTCCACGTCCCACTGAATCCTGAGAATCTAATTGGTGTAGGGCCAAAAGCTGGGAATTGGCTCTTCACACTACATCTCTCAAGTCCCATGTCTGGGTTGCTTGCACTAGGTGGAAGCACTCATAGCTAACAATCTCCCATACCCAATCAATATGGTGCGCTATTTCCAATATCATTGAGGATAGGTGTTTTGGAGTGCTCTTCTATCCTTTTCAAGGTTGGGACCACATACGTCATGTCATGTGTCCCAAAGTGAAGTAGGAACTAATGAGCGGAAAGTAGTTTGGCTATTATTAGAATTGCATGAGTTTAGAGGTTGGCAATGGATTTAGAGCTCTTTTTGACTCCCAAAATTCACTATAATTTCAATTTTGCAAATAAAATAAAGCAAATTGAGCAATCCCAATATTTCTTATCTTCCTACATGGGAAAATATTTGTTGCCTCAAACTCTTTGTAGTTTGTTGCAAAATTTTTGAAGTTATTAGGTATGGGTGATTCTACTTTCATAATATTTTTTGGAAGTTTTGGCACCAAAGAAGGTGGGACTTTACTCAAGGTTTGAATTGATCATTTTGTTAAACCCAAATTTTAGTCTAAGTCCCACCAATATTTTACATAAAATGTTCATGACTTTCTTTAGTACTCCTTTTTACCCTTGATAATATAACAAAATCAAGATCTCATGTTGAGGTGAGACTTGCACATATGGGATGTGGGACAGCATAGTGTAAACTGCCCCTAAGGTCTAATTGTTGGTCCATTTGAAGAATCACCTAAATGAACCAGTATGATTACTCAAATTCACAAATAAAATCATCCATTGTGCCCTCATGCTTTATTCTAAAGGTTGGCCCAATCAGTCTTGTTGATGACATGGTTGTTGTTGTGACAGATTATTGGTGTTGACAATTGGGTTCAAGTCAAAAAAAATTGGATCACCACAATGCATTGAGCCATTGACTCAATTCAAGAACATGGGCCCAATTGCTAACTTGAATGTCATATGCAACGTCCAGGAAGAACCAACTACTAGTTCAATGCTAGCCGATTGAAATGAGAAAAAACCGTTTGCAATTTACAAACTTCGACTAAAAACTAGTCAAAAACATTTAAAAAATTTACTTATAGTATAAAATAAAGAAAATAACCATAAGAGCTCCTTGATAAACTAGTTCACTTTTCTAGAGGTCTTTTACAAAGAAATGTTAGCTCAAAACTAACCAAATGAAGAATTAAAAACCATAGGAAATGTTGTCGTTTCAAAAAGGAGTTTGGTTCAATTTTTTTGAAGAACCAAAGAAGAGCAATTTATAAATTGTATCCATTCAAGCTTTGTACATAAGTTATGAGGTTGGCCTTGCCAAATGGAAAACTTAATGTGTGTTTCAAACATTCCAATCTATTACTGTTTTTTGTTGGATGATTCTAAAGATTTTAATCTTCTTTTTGAAAAAATTGAGCACTATAATGATACCAAAACTTTCATCATGTTGTTATGATGTGCTGATAGTCACAATTTATGAATATATGTAAATTCTCAATTAGTTCTAACTTAAACTATTATTAACTTAAAGTATTGTTAGAATAAGTTCTATACAATATGCATTGTAACCGGGATTGTAACTTGCTTAGAAGTTTGTTAGGTTGGATTTGAACTACACTTTATGTTGTACAGTATATAGGCACATGCTTTGTGTGAGTTGGCCATGTATGGAATGCAACATTCAATTTTACAAGAAACTAATATCTCAATTCAATTGATCTAAAATCTAATCTAGATGTATTGTACAAAAATCAATCTCACAATTGATCTAAAATCTAATCTAGATGTATTGTACAAAAATCAATCTCACAATTGATCTAGAATCTAACCCTCATACACCATCATTTTGGTAAGACCAAAAATACCAATGGTATGGCTTCATCACAATGCTATTCTTTAATACTTTGCTAAGAGGTGTTTGGTATTTGATTAAATATCTAGCACATGGTTGGAAGGCGTTTAATGTTTTATATTTGGAGCATGGCTTATTGTTTCAACTTCCACCAAAAAATTCTAGAACATTTTGGAAACTGATATGATTGAAGGACACTTGGTGTTCTATATCTTGCGCCTCCTTTGTTGCTTCAACTTACAAAAAAAAAATCTAGAAGGTCCTAGAAAAGAGCGCACTCAAGGAAATCCTCCCACTTAATAGTATAGATGGTTTGTGGATGTGAGTCTTATTATTGGGATTCTTATAAGTCCTAATTTGGCTTTTGTAGGTATCCTTCATTAATTTGTTCTTTGTATTTTCTAACTTTTAGGTGTTTTACATCTTTGAGAGCACCTAAGAGGCTAATTTGAGATGATTGATGTTGAATATTAGAAAATACACTAAAATAATAGTTGTGCATTAGATGTATTGATAGTTACTTTATGCATTTATTATTCTTGTTTGATAAAGTTGAAGGTATTGATGATGATGAATTGTTGGATATGCAAATAGCAATAATTGAATTATACTGTGATTTATAAAAATGGCTACTTTTGAGAATCTACTATACTATGGATTGATTTCAAACAAGGTTTAGTTTTTTTTTGGATTACTTTTAGTTTTTAAGAAGTTTACTTCTAGGAATCCACTACGTGAAAGATTGATTTTTGGGTAATCAACATGTTTTTCTAAAATTTTGTTGCTTTTAGTCCTTGAAAGCAATAAAATGGTTAGGTTTAGAGTATATTGAAGTTGAGTGTTCCATTTGCTTCACTAGTACAATCATCTATACTATTAAGTGGGAGGATTACCCTAAGTGTGCCTTTTTCCAGAACCTTCTAGAAATATTGGTATAAGTTGAAGCAACAAAGGACGTCTTATATATAGAACATCAAGCGCCCTCTAATTATAATCATTTCCAAAATTTTGTAGAACTTTTTGGTGGTAGTTGAAACGATGAAGGATGCCTCAAATATAGAACACCAAATGTCCTCCAACCATGTGCTAGAAATCAATATAATGCCAGGCGCCTCCTAGCAAATATAAAAGAGTAGCATTGTGATGAAAGCAATTGGTATTGTTGGTATCAAAAAAGGACAAAATGATGGTGCATGTGAATTAGATTCTAGACCAATAGTGAGATATTGATTTATTGTATAGTACATCAGGATTAGATTTTAGACCAATTGATTTATGAGACATCAATTTGAATGTTGCATTAGTCATACATGTCCTATTCACGCAAAGCACGTGCCTCTTTACTAGTCTACTATAAGTAGGAGCCTTGTATTTTACCAATTAAACAAAAAAATCATAATAATGTTCCAAAATCATTAATATCATTTTCAAAAATCTTCTAAGTCTCCTTTTTGGTTAACAAAGTATGAAAATGGACATTTTGGTTTGAATAGGCATTTACTCATTTAGATTTCTATCACAAATGAAATGCACACAAAGCCTTAAGACACTGTATAAATTCAAGTGTTTCAATCGATATTTGTTCTACAATTATTTTTTTAAAGCCAAAAAGAAATTATAGGTTGTTGCAACTTCACATCAAAAACTTAACAAAGTGACTAACAGTGTAGTATGCACAACTTTATGATATTCTATGAACATTTTTGTTTCTTGGTCATCATTAGTGCAATTTTATTCAAAATGCTTAGTCGTTATCTTCAATAATCTTAAGAAATAGATTTGCATTTGATTGCTAGGGCATCCTCAAGCATATACATTAACCCCTAAGCATCTAGAGGGGTCACCGTGGATACACTAAGTTCAGTTTATTTGCGGGGACAAAAAACATCTTCCTGGATGTTTAGGGGTTAAGTCTTATTTATGAAATTCATCCTAAACACCTCAAAGCCAAGTCAGGGCTATCTTTTGTACACTTTTTTGATGTTGACCACAAAATTACGACAACAATTCCACATGAACGAATAAGGGTTTCTTCTCAATAACCTTACTTATAGAGTTGATTTAGCAAGAAACTGCTGAATAAGTTATTGTAGGTTGACATGCTTTAAACCAGTTTGTACTATTTCAAAACCAATCTTAAGCACAGGTTTAAACAATGTACATTTTTATAATAAGCATGTACAATTCACGATTTTGTCACAAACCTTCGAAGAGTTTGAATTGCATTGCACAGGGAAAAGATTATTGATTTCATCTCGGATTCCATACACAAATTATTATCTAATAGGGGCTTCAAAACATAAAATTTGGTCTTCGATCTTCTCACCTCACAGACCTCCGCTCACTAGTGAATTGTTTTTGTTCCCTGGCACGTATAAAGTCTGAGACACTCGTGAGTTTACAAAAGTTTATGCGAGAGAAGTTTTGAGGTTTGAGGACGCAAATGAATGAGCCGCGAGAAGCCACGAAAGTGAGTTTCCAAAATTCACTCACGTTAGGAGTGAAGTCCAGAGGTGAATCACCTAGCGGTTCATGAGTGGATGCACAGAGGTGAATTGTAACGTGAGTCACCTAAAAAAGTTGATGTTTGAAGCCCCTAATAGCTCTAAAATGTATTTCACTATATTTTCTCACCTTCTTTCATCACTTCCTTGAATACCTCAAATCCTTCAATCGTCTGAAATTCCACAAGTCCTAATCTGCAAGTTTTAATGGCTTCATATTTTTTGTTTATTGAATTAGAAGGAGAATTGTATGTCATTAAGAGCCCAATTTTTATTAAAACTCAATGAAAAGAACATGATAAATAAGATTTGTTGTTATGTTCTACTAGTGTAGATACCTTGTCTGATGGGAGGTAAAACAATTTCAAACCCAATTTCACAAAATGTTTTGCACATAATTAAACATTTGCTGTTTGCAATAAAATAATTTTTGTTTTCTGGCCATGCCATAAAAAAATTTTGGTTTTTATTCACGTAGTAAAATGATCCATTTTTTTGTTTTTACTCAAATAATGAAAGAATCCTTTTTTTTTTTGTTTTTACCAACATAATCCAATTTATCCATGTAGTAAAAAAAATTACCCGCACAATCTAGTTCATACAATAATTTTTAATTTTACCCATGAGTTTTTTACCCTCATGGTAAAAAGATCACCAAAAGGTGAATTGTATTTTATTATTATAATAGATAGATAGACTAGAACAAAAGAATAAAATGTAAACCATGGGAACTTTTTACTATTTCCAAGATAGCTGTTTTCTTTAGGGAATCGCTAAGTCCACCAAATTGCACCATGTTTAGGAATTCCTTAAAAAAAGGACAAATTTTTGTATTTATTGGATAACCAGCAAGATAACTAGTTAGTGATGACAGCAAACATATTCCACCTCACCTTTAAAATGAAAAAAAAATCCACTCTTCTTGTTCTTCTTTCATTATTCACTCTTCTCTTTCTTCTTCTTTTTATTTTTTTTAGTTTTCATAACATATAATCCTAGAAAAAGTATGTTTGCTATCATCATCAAATAATCATCTAATAAATTCAAAATTTTCCCTTGTATTCCTTAAGAAATTCCCAAACATGATGCAATGTGGTGAATTTAACAAAAAGTGTGGTGAATTTAACAAAAATTGTGGTGGATTTAGTAATTCCATTTGTTTTGTTTAAGGCTTTTGCTTTAAAGCTAACGAGTTTGCTAAGTAAACTAGGATGCCAATTAGGGTACTTTTACTTTTCGGGGGGGCTCCTCAGGTGCTGGCGGAGATGCTCTGTTTCTGCCCAAGCTTGGCGTCGTGGTCGTCTTCTTCGTCGTCGTCGTCATCATCGTCGCAGGCATCGCAAGCTTAGGTTTTGCCGCATTCCTCTTCTGTTTCCGCATCTGCACGCCCTCCGCATCGCTTCTGTTCTTGTTGCAGGCAATACCAGACAGACTGCCGCGCCGCTGCACGTGCTGTTCATCGCTCTCTATCGTGTCGCATTGGCGTGGAAGAAAAGCCCGCTCAATTTGGTTCGCTTTGCGGGCTGTCATCATGCCGAGGTAGCGTCACTCAACCTTTGATGTTCATGCCTCATTTTTCTCTGCTAAACTTTCGTTCGTTGTAGATGCTTAATAAGCTTTTTCAGATGTTAGGGTTTT
The DNA here is from genome assembly GCA_963920765.1 of Ulota crispa. Lineage (NCBI taxonomy): Eukaryota > Viridiplantae > Streptophyta > Bryopsida > Orthotrichales > Orthotrichaceae > Ulota > Ulota crispa. The sequence continues at coordinate 14,066,791 of OY987246.1, read as the reverse complement.
GTCGTGCTTAACTTTAGCGGTTGACAAATAGACTCGGGACGTATTGCTCGAGTGTTTGAAAAGGTTTGGTTAAAATTTGTGGCCTTTTTTAGGTTCATTGGCCCTTTTTTTTCCTTTTGCCGAGGTAGCGTTGCTCGACTTTGATGTTCATATCTCATTTTTCTCTGCTGATCTTTCGTTCGTTGAAGATGCTTAATAAGCTTTTTCGGATGTTAGGGCTTTGTCGTGCTTAGCTTTAGCGGTTGATAAACAGATTCGGGAAGTAATGCTTGAGTTTTTGAAAAGGTTCGGTTTAAATTTGTCGCCTTTTTTAGGTTCATTGGCTTGCTTTTTCCTTTTGCTACATCAGAGTCTGTTTGCTTCTTTTTGGAGGAATGCCTGATAAGACAATATTAGTGTAGTGGTCAGCTACATGCTTATTTCCAGCCTGATAGATTATGTGCAACATCTCCTCGTAGCTGACGTGGTGGGCGTCTGTTTCTTGATTTTCTGCAGGTACTATTGTGACTATTGTGACACGCACCTCACTCATGATTCGGTATGTATCTTAAATCTCGTCACATTACAAACGAGTGCATTTGGCAAGTAAATATTCACTTGGCTTTGCGATGTCCTTGCAGTGTAGTGTTGCGCAGATGTTAATTAGGTTATAGCATTGTATCAAGGATTGTTCACGAGGCTATTGGTTCGCAATGTGTAGAATAAATCATAGCAAGCAGGGTCGTGCTAACCCTATGTTTTTCTTGCGCTGGTTTTGAGTGCATCTTTTTCAGTGGTTAATGGGATATATGTTTGTGAATGCAGCCTTCAGTGAGAAAACAACATTGTGCAGGATACAAGCACAAGGTGTGTTAAACTTCCTGTTCTCTGAATGTTACCTTTAGGTGTCCAGCTATTGTTTAGTATGGAGTCTGGAACAAAGTATTGGATGATATTTCAAGCTTGCATTAGTCCTCGCAATAAGATAACAGTGCATTGTGTTGCTTTAATTAGTCAACCTTTTGAAGAGTTTTCGGGATATTTCAGGCAAATGTACGGCAATACTATCAGCAATTCGAGGAGCAGCAGACTCAGAGTCTGATTGACCAGAAAGTGAAAGAACACTTGGGACAGACCACAGCCGCTGCATTAGCACAACAACAAGTTGGTGGAGCTGTTTATTCACATCTAGCCACTTTGGGAGGCCAGTATAAACCTATTGCTGCTCCAGGCCTTTTACGGCCTCCCACATTGGCAACTGTACGGCCTCCTGTTCTGCCCCCACCATCTGGACCTTCAGGTACAAGGAACAGGTTGAGTGCATGGTTTTTGGCCCCTGCAGAAGTAAGAATGTCTCCCTCAATGAGATCTTGTGCTTACAATTGTATATTTGGTCGTTTTCTGACGGGAATTGCTGCTTTCTTCGTTTTGTGTAATATAGGCTATGGAAGTGGAGCGCCACCCACTTACAGACCTCCAGTAGCTATGCCTCCTGGCGGTGGCCCCACGCAGTATTACAGTAACAATGGTCCTTCGCAGCTACAATACTCGACCAGCAATGGTGCACCACAGGTAAATTTACTGCGGTTCTTGCTTGTGTGTACTCTTTTTGGAACATTAGTATCTGTTATAGACGGAAGAGAAATACCTATTTGTGGAGGATTCTATTTTGAAAGTGTTGACCTCTTGTGTGCACAGTTGCATGGAGCTGATTATAGATTGAGCAATATTTTTTTCAGATTATCATCTGTGTGTAATCATGTATCTCAGGATTATTTCAGTTGTTTTGTTTTGAGTTTTCTTTCCTGTAACATTTTGTTCTCTTTATTTGTAGCTTCTTTCCAGGCATGTGGAAGTAGACTGTAGACGTAATTTGAAGTATGTTCACTGCAATTTTCTTGCTTGACTTAATTGTGTAATGTCGGACTCTATCGTTATTTAAAACCCGATTGCCTGAGAGACATTCTCTGATCATTTGTGTTTTTAATTTGCAACACGATGGTGGAAACTACTCGGCAGCAGTATTCAGTTAGCAACAGCTCAGCACCGCCGTCCTATTCCTCAAGTAGCTCGGGTGCACAATCCCAGTATATGTCAAGCACCAATGGCGCACCAGGTCAGTATCAAGCAAGCGGTGGTGGTTCTCAGGAGCAGCAGTATTCTAATGGACCTACCAGGGTGCCGCTGCCATCAACATACAACCAGGGCCCCGTTTATCAAAGGTAGACTGGTGTAAGTGAGACGACAACCCTCAGTGTAGAATTGGACTATTATGGTCTAAGCAGTAGACATGGATTTGCATTGAGGCTGCTTGGAGCGAATGTGCTTATTATCACATGCAGTGGGTGGTGGTCCACCTTCTATCTACAGCGGCAATGTGTTCGAAGCGTGCTTGGTGGGAGGAATCGGCGCAGGTAGTGCTTTCTGGTCAAGATGTACTCGCATAGGATAGTCAGGTGAACAGTCTTTGTGGTGGATTGACAACTGTTTCAGTGTCTGCGTTCTACGTTCTGCGGATGATGCCACATTGTGGGGGGTCGAGGTTCCCCAACCAGGAAGGGAAGTTATGGAAGTCATATGACCTTACAAATCTTGTAGATAGTTGAACAGGGTGTCATTTCAACTGAACTTAAGGTATGGTCGTGGACAATGGCAACAAATTCGGCACGTAGGTATATTTTGGCTGGTTCCTATTGTATTCTTTTCTTGTATTAGTTAGCTTTCAAGTTATTTGAAGTCAGAGTCAGCATACCAGAATGGTGGGTTAGGCCATTATGGTAAGTCACGCTTGTTTCAGGTCAGTTCATGTTCCTTGAATCATCCTACACCGCGTCAACCGGGCGTTATGTGAAGGTCTGTCGGTGTTAATGACCATTGGATCTGATTGAAAGGTAAGCAAGGTTGTCTTTCGGACGTGGTTGTCCTTAGACTGACTGCGTTAAGTAAGAAATCTTCTCTTCTGCGTTTGTCTTTTCTTTCGGGAAAGCTCTTGTTTACCTAGAAAGGATTGGTATTCTAGAAATTTGGTTAAGGTTTCCGTTGCTGTATGGTATTCCGACAGTTGATTTTCAGTCGGCGTTTTAGTCTCTTTCAATACGGACCGTCATTTGGATAGTTGGTAAGATTTATTGGCTCTGGATCGGAAGGGAGGAGGCTTGGCATCAACAGAAGCTACTACATCTGCAGTGAATGTGGGGACAGCTAACGCGAGGAAGTTCGAGTAGGCTTTTACTTAAATAGCGAGCAGTTGTTACAGGGCCAGAGCCACTCGTAGTGTAGCAGCTTGTTACAAATGTTTGTGTCCATGTTGGCTGTCTGTGCTCCCAACATTATACAGGCGGTGGTGTTTATACTAAGCTGGTGTTTCTTGTCTGTATACCTCCTCTCCATAGATTTAGGCTCATTCAAAATTGCTTTCTTTACGTTAGGAATCTTCTTTCTTGAGTCAGCTTTTTGGATGGTGACGTGAACCCTTTATGAAGTCGTGAAATCATTTAAAAGCTTTCTGGCCAAGAAAACAATCTCAGAAGATAGTGTGCGGATTTCCTGACAACTGCTGATCTCTGGTAAGTACTGCAGTACGTTATAGCTGGCCTGAACTAAGGGAGGTCTTGGATCCTCTTATTTCCTTCCGCTCGTGCAATTCTCCCTCTTCAATCTTTGCATCCTATTCAGCTTTTTCTGGTATTAAACTGGGATATCATGAACCTATAGTACGGACTTTGAAAAGCATTGCTCGAGTACTGCAACCTGCTTACTTGTTCAGAAGAAGTGCATTGCCGAGTACGTAGTGGTGGACGCTGATCGTGACCCAGGTAGCCTACTCGCCATATCATATGCTGTAATTGGAATAGCTATACCTTTTTGATTAGATATCGTACTGTATATAGACATTCGGAGCTTAAATACTATTTTGCTATCATCTCAGCACTGTCACCGGAAAAGTGGAGGTAGATTTCTGAAGTCAGTGATTTTCCATATTCTGGCTGATGCTCCGGTTTTTTTCTCCTGTACTCAGGCTGACCTGAATGCAGAATCACTTCTCTTTACAGCGTGTCAAATTGTATTACTTGTTCACAGAAGTTAATGTGGTGTTTTCAAATTGCCCTTGGTCGTGACAGTTTACTGTGGTTGAGATCAGTGTCAGAATTCTCTGTGAAAACTTCAGATATGAAGATTTCTGAGCAGCCTTCCTTGCCTCTCTTGCTTACCGGTATCCATTTGAAGTAGGTATTGCTCTAGCCAAGGAGGCTCCAATCCAGTGTGAAAAATCATTGTAAGTTGCGGCACCTAACAACGATTTTGAATGTTGACTTAACTCATTTTTGGTCTAGCAACATGCAAGCTTTAATGGGTCCTTGTAGTTAGCCTTCCTGCACCACTGGAAGAAGGCTTGTCTGAATATCACAAACATGGCCAAGGCAAGCAAGGCAAATGGACTCTAATGCCCTAAAGTAAGCTTTAAATGGATCTTTTATGCAAATGTAATAAAAGATTGAAGTTGTAAAGTTGTCATGAAATACTAAGTTATCGAAGGGTAAGGTAACGCTTGAATTAATGTATTGTAACTATGTTAGGTTCACCTTTTCGAAGCAGAATATGAAACAACTTTCAAATAATATACAAAATAATTCTCCAACAGGACAAATCAAAAAATTTGTATCAATTATTGAAGTCAATAATAATTTCAGCATTAGAAACAAGGAAAATTTTCATGGATACCTCTGAAGTTTGCAATATTTTTATAGATACCCTTACTTTTTCAGAAATATCGCACATAGTATTGGACCAAAAATTTTAGGCATTTGTTCAGAAATATTGCACATAGTATTGGACCAAAAATTTTAGGCATTTGTTTTATAGTGCATGCCACTTCCCTTATTTCCTTGCGCGCATGCATAACAATAAAAAAGTACTGTACACTCAAGTTTCGTGATGTTCATATAATCACTCATATGAAATGAAATGAATGTAGGTGTCAATTTTGGAGTGGACAAATGCTTGGTTGACCAAAGTTAATATACCCAAACACTTGAGATCATTTTACCCTTAAACATCAGAATGGCCTTCTGCAACCAATACAATATGGGATATTTTTCTAGAATTTAGAATGGATTCACATCTCTACTATATTTGAGATCAACAAAAAAGTTTGAATATAGATAAACACGGTTTTAGTGCGCTATTTGAGATCTCAAATTAAAATTTCTTGTTGGTAGCAAATGCCAAATATACAGCAACGTATCTACTATGCCCTCCTAATGTTTAGGGGTTAAGCAACTTTCTAAGATAGAATTGTCTAGGTTTGAAGCCCCTATTGGATGCCTACAATATGTATTGCGTATGCGCTGTTTTAACCCCTAAAGGACCATGGCCTTTATTTTGTCAGAAGACACTCAAAACTGCCACCTCTATGGCAAAAAGTAAAAAAGTTTGAAAATCGGTCCTTTTGCATATCTAACCGTAGGATCTTTTACTAGACTATTGTAAGAATGTGTCATACAAAACTCAAGAACTTTGACTGTACAGATTGGAAGATATTTGCTTTTAAAAAGTAAAATACAACTTTTTTGCACCTTGCATGACTAGATTATTTAACTTTGAACTTTTTTAACTTAAAATTTTTGCACCTTAGAGTTTGGAATTCTATTTTTGCATGGTGGGAAGTTGAGTTGGTAATCTTGGGAAAAAAAAAAAACAAAAAATAATTAATTTTCATTCTTTAAAAAAAACATTAAGCAAAAGAAGGTATGAGATTGAACAAAAACTTAAATCGCTAATAACCTTGCAATGGAATTGAAATGCAATGATCCCAATGCTGAGATTGTTCTAGAAAGCAAACTTCTCCCTCTCCAACAAATTTTTTTGAAAAAATGCTAAAATTACATTCAAAAATGAAGTTTACAAGTTATTTTTTCAAGAAGATGCTTGAGTTGCCCAAGAAACAAGATTGTCCATAACTTTCTCATATCTTGTCCAAATGGAATGAATCAAAGCTTCAGATGTAGAAAAAAATGTAATCTATGAGAAAAAATAAATAATTTTTTTTTTTCAAGTTTTTATAAGAATTTTTTTTGCTGCCCGGAGTCCCCAAATTTGTGCTTATTTGGGCACAACTTTTGCTCCCCGGCATCAATTGTAATAACAATTTGATGCCCACACATATCTTTGAATTTCCCATCTTCAATAAAAATTTCAAAAAATCATGCAAAGTAATTTGACCATAAGTACATGCCCAAAATCCTATTTGTCTGTTGAACAGACAGTTGGTCCTGTAGGGGTTAAATTGTCAAACATTATTGAGAACTTGTTGTCAGCCATGGCCACTAGCTAGTAACACTTTTAGCTCCCAAATGCCACTAACCTTGTTGTCCAATGACTATACAAGCATCTCAATACATTCAAAAATTAGTCACAAAGGGATTGAATTTGTTTTGACAACACGCAGCTGCTCAATGTGTAATATGCGAGACGGTAAGGCCAAGAGATCCAGACGTGCAGCTCGCTATTGCTCAACTATAGCTCTGGACATTTGACTAGCGTGGCCATAGATTCACTATAAGAAGATACCGTCCAGACTCTGAACTCCATACTGATAGATTGGTGCTATAAAAATGTGAGCTGCAATGCTACTATGTTTTCGTTTCAACAACAGCATAAAATCGAATCAGCTTATATATAAAAGTTTCTCGGTGTGACAAAGATACAGTACATCCTAAGATTAAACTAGTCACATACCTGACGAGTATACAAAAATTACTTTTCAAGCAAAGTTTTGGATGCACGTCATTCGTTTCGTACGTTACTTAGCAGAAATGGTTAAAAACATTCATCTTCTATCCAGTGGATGCTTGTTCTCTTCTGGATTGATGTATTCATGTTGGGAGGTTTTCACTCACTGCCTAGTATCAAACTGTTTTAAGTCGGCTACGAGAAAAGGCATCCTCGAATTGTTTCCATAAACTTTTCAAATCAAGTCTTTGCTATTCCACTCTTAAAGGCTTCAAACACTACTTATGAGCACGCTTGTGAAATATAGGCTAGATGCAATTTTTGCAACACTACACATGCAGGTTTCTAATGAAGCCTACAACATGTGTAACTCCTTGCTTCTGAATCCAACGTATTCTCCGACTTCCCACCGGAGTAGCATTTTCAGTAAGATGAAACCATGTGAAAATCAACATCGTTTCAGTTTTAGCTAATCTCCTCACTCCAGTCCCTTTCCAAGTTGCTCGACACTAGGAACTTTGTTCCTAATCGGCATCACAACGTCCAGAGCTCCAGCAAAAACAATCATTCTACACGTGTATCCTACCGTACAATATAAAATATTTTTTCCTAAATTTGTAAAGAATTTGATATATTCACAGACGCCTTATGCAGGTATTCACAGCAGCCAAGCATTTTCAAGCTGGTCAACATAAGAAGGCCCACAACACTTGGCTCTTGTCAAACAGTACCGAGTGCAGATTCCAGCAGAGGACAACACCCTTGACGTTGTCAACAGGTAGCAAGCATTTACTTGCACGCCTCGTGCCTGCACAAGCACTCCCCACAGGTTGGTTTCTGCTCCCTCAGCTTGCAAGGGAGGCCACACCCTGCCTTCTTCGTCTTCTTCATCTCCTCCGTCGTTTGCCGATTGAAAAGCTCCATCAAGAGAACAAGAATATTCGGATGGGTCTGCGCTTGGATCCAGCTTCTGCACAAGGATGACAACATCGGGATCCACGTCGGACAAAGACTCCGATATTGGAGACCAGTGGTCGCCGTTTCTCAAAAGCTCCTGGGAGATCTTTTGCCGCTGTGAGTGTCCAAGCCTGTCCTTGCAGAAGGACACGTATTGCAAGAACGGTGCCTCCTGGATGTTCCGCACAATCTGCATACATTGGTGTTTGGTTAACGTCAACAGAAATGATTGGATAAGATCACAGATAAGATCACAGCCCCACTCCCTTTTGCCCGAAGCATATATTATGAACTTGGTCTAGGTTAGGTCAAGTGCTTGCATATAGTCAACGTTTGCCTTTCTTCAATGCCCATTCTGACTCCTTAGTTAGAAAGGCATTTGGTTAGTGTACCAAACACATGGGTTGGAAAGCACCTCCAAAATTGCAACCACCAAAATTAGGAAAAATAATGCAAATGGAGTGTTCATTTATGATCAATATTTGGATAAGGTCAACACTTTTTTCTAGCCCAAAGTGTTGATGTTAACCAAGCACCAATGCATAAAACCATCACACCATTCTCACATGTAACCACACCAAAAGGATTGACTTGAGCGCTACTCATAACGCTCGGAAAATAGCATGATTTCGAAACATCCAACTCAAATATGGTTTCCAAAAATATCAAAAAGAGGTGATTCTAAAATGAGACTATGTGAGGGTTACTAAGCTAGACACACCCATTCTCGAGCGGCTCCCAATTCTGCACACTAGATTTGAGGGTTTCACACTATTGAACCCAAAGTGAAGCCGTGAACGTTACTTGCACAAACAAATCCTGCCACATGTAAACTACTAAGCTAGTTTGGGAGGGTTGGGATTAGGACCATCAAGTATTGTTATAGGAACACATCAGTTTGAGGGTTAGTTCAAAGTTCCTTGTATGGACCTCATGAGCTGTAACTTTGCCCTTTAATACAAAACATTCTACAATACTTTTTCCACAAAAATGACATTCCATGATAGCTTGTTGAAAGGCTAACCCTCCAGATTTTTTTCCTGAATTTTCCAAGACCCTACGATACCCTAAACCCTTGGACGCTCGGGAATGAATAGGTATGTCTACCTTAGGCTGAAATTGGTTAACCCTTAAACAACTGAAAGGTCTTTTGCGACCCATACAATACGAGGTATTTTTCTTGTATTTGGAATGGATCCACACCTCTACTACATTTGAGACTAACAAAGAAGTTGGAAAATAGGTCAATGCAGTTCTAGTGAGCTACTTGAGATCCCAAATTAAAATTACTTATTAGTAGCAAATGACAATTATACGTCAGCGTATATACTATGCTCTATGGTCGTTTATGGGTTAAAGAGAGAAGAGAAAATTGCAGTTGGAATCAGGTGTTGCCGCTGTTTTGAGGGCGCTGCTTCAAAGCAGCCACGGGTACTTGCATCAAAAGAGCTTACAGAACTTCGAGTGCAGACGGTGTATTATTCTGTCAAGCAGGATATGAAGATGGCAGAAAGAAATGGGCTAGGACGTACCTCGTGCACAGATTCTTCGACCCAGCGTTGTGCATTGGTATCTCGATTGTTCGTCGAACGATTCCATGCGCTAGACGGCTGATTAAAAGTCGCACAACGTGCTTGAAAGCCTGTCGACGACGACGACGACGACGCATCCGAGGAGTAGGAGCTTCGGAGTGCTGCTGCACCTGGATTGCGTACAGGTGGCCTTCTCACGCTGAGATCGTCACCACGTTTCCCTGAAAAGAAATCCTGTCTAGAGCACGACACATCGCTTGCCCTGAACATCGACAATTCAATAACAATCCAATGTCAGGAGCTAAATAACAAACGCCAAATTAGGTCGTCACCTCTCCAAGTAACAGACACACGATTGGGTTCGTGATTCCCGGGGCAGAAAACGAGCAGGACCCCATTTTGCAGCTACCAGATACGAATCCGTCGATGCCAAAATGTGAATTGGACAGGGAAACAGCAAAGTTGGGGGGAGGGGAGAGGGTGGATTACCAGGCAAGGCGAGAGCAGGGGCTCCACGCCACAGCTCGAGCCATAATGCGGTGTTTCAAAGAGGAGGGTATAGATAGAAAAGTTCGTGCGGCTGTGGAATTGGCGATGTGGCGTGTTGCGAAGTTGTGGAGTTGGTCTGCAAGGAAGACAACGCAGTACCAAGCGAGCGAGCAAGCGTGCGAGAGAGAGAAGGGGTGCAATTGGCAAATGGGGAGTGATGAGAGCTGAAGAATGCGAGAGAGTGTGGGTGTGGGTGTCCGGCTAGGTGGAAAGCGTGGGTGCGGTGTGGCGAGCACTGGTGGAAGAGGCACGCCGTTGGTGCCGACAGGTGACAATCCCATGTGGCGTCCACGCCTCTCTAACTGCCCTTCCTGTGCCATTCTCGCTTTAGAATCTACTAACTTACTAAGTTACTACAGTAAGCAATCTACGTCGTGGCCTGAATCTGTCCGGCGCTGTCATAACATTGTTAACTTTCACTGGGGGTTTCCTTTTGCTCCCCCAATACAAGGATCTCTCAGCCAATGTTATGCGCGAGTTTTGGGTCAACTTAACTAAACTCGAGCCCAGGTATCTAGGGGCAAATATTCCTCCAGTGGGGGAAGGAATATGACTTTGTAAGTAATGTTACGGTGCTTGCACAAAAGGGCCCGGTTGAAATTTCAGCTTACATCAAAGGCCAACTATAGAATCTACTGGGGGTAGGGCATCTGCAATACACCCAGCAAGCAGGCCCAGTATATCATATTTGGTCTTTTAATAGATAATATATTTTTAAATTTTTTTAATGATTTGGAGGGCATTGAAAATATTATTGTGAAAAAATAATAAAATTTGGGTTTGGATATTGACTAATTTAGACACATCTCATCAAATGTTACCCAACTTTTAAAAAATTTAGAGGTCTCTCCAAATCAAACCTAAAAGAGGAAAATTTTGCCAAAGGGACAATATTGGGGTGTCATTGTACTATCCCCTTGGCTGAATTTCCCTTTTGTAGGCTTGATTTGGAGAGCCCTCTAAATTTTTTGGAAGCTAGGTAATATTTGATGAGATGTATTTAAATTAGTCAATGTCCAAACCCAAATCTTATTACGTTTTTACAATAATATTTTCAATGCCCTTCAAATCATAAAAGAATATGTTAAGATTTATTGTCTATTAAAAGACTAAACATGATATATTGGGCCTGCTTACTAGGTGCATTGTAGATGCTCTTAGAGCATCTTTTGCCAACCGGTAACTGATGAGCCATGCAAGTTCAATCCGTAACGGCTTCTTGGTTCCAAGTCTCCAACGGCATTGTACTTGTTAATGTGCAAGCACATGGCCTTCAAGTTAAGCCACATTCATGGCAAATTCTAGTTTTGTACATGACTCCTTTACGATCCTAACACACACATAGAAGCAAAATTGAGGAAATTAGAGAAGCAAGCTCCCTTGTGTTTTTGCAAGGGACTTCATGTCGAGTTGCACGTGAACTTCATGCCTTGCCTCGCTACTTTGTGCTATCATCCCCTCTAAATTTTGTGTGTTGGGGTTTCTCTAAGTGGGTGGCAAGAGATGCTCTTAAATGGCATGCTGCTTTGTGGGGCCAAGGTGGAAAACCATAGATTTATTACTAGCCAAAAAATGTAAGGATTGATAATATTTTTCATTGGGGGATTGATCATTGCAATTCAGATTTGAGAATTTTGAAGTCACTTTTGGACTGGAAGGTTTTGATTTAACCCCTAGAGGACCAAGAAGCCCACTTTGAACTTTTGGATATTTGGGCAAGGATTTCCTATGTAAACACCTAAGACAAGATTGTGAAAAAAGAGTGCAAGTGATTGTATTGAAAAGCTTGCATTTGGCCTCTCAAAAAAATATGGAATTGAATGATTTTATAAAAAGATATGGCACCAAATGTGATTATGATGTCAAACTTGGCATCCTCAAAAAAACATATATACAAAGAGATTAGAGGAAGGGGCTGCCCAGAAATTGTTGAAATCTTGCCCAAGATGACTTGGTCAGTTGGTGGAATGACATGTGGGTATTTTTAAAGGGAATTACTAGAGGGACACCCCTAGCTGCTATGTGGACATCCCTATAGCCCAACCTATTGAATTTGAGATTATTATTACATTAAAATATGAAATAAAATCAAAATAGTATTTTAGCTTACATTTGTGTTTACAAGCATTGCAAACATACAACAAATATGTCTCATTTGTGACATGGTCAAAATGTAAACTTATAAATCAAGGGAGCAATTGGTTTAACTCTTGATCATGTCACAAATGAAACATATTTGTTATATGTTCACACTACTTGTAAACACAGATGTGTGTTGAAATTTTGTTTTAGTTTTATTTCATATTTCAACGTAATGATAATCTCAAATTTAATAAGTTCAGCTGTAGGGGGTGTCCACGTAGCAACTAGGGGGTGTCCCCCTAGTCATTCCCTTTTTAAACACCAACCTTGTTGATTGAGGATTTGGACTATGTGCTTTGTCATGACTTTGTTCAAAAGAAGTACCTCAGCAATTTCTTGGGCATTGATTATAGTAACTTGTCTACATAACTAAATCTGTTCCCACCTTGTTCTCACCTAAAAACTCTTAAAAATAAAAAATTCAAAAGTCCCAATATGTAAGCTTTTTCCAATTAAATAAATAAAGCTAAATTAGCTAGCGCTTGGACTTCTACACTTCAGGCTAAAGCTGCATTATGGAAGACATTCCACCATTTGGTTGCAAACATCGAGGCACAAGCCGAATCAGAGGCTATATTCCATGGGGAGTGGTTGCATTGTTTCTACAAAAGGGAATATGGTTTATACCAAGCCATTACATAGTCCCCAATTTTCACTACTAATACAAATTGCCAAGTGTCTAGTCTAGGGATATGACCCCACAAAGCTCTAAAAAGCATTTATTCAAAGTTCACTTAAAACAAAAGACTAAGAATTCATTGCAAGAGCTCTCAAAAATCAAACACTATACACTACAAGAAAACCAATTTTCATGATGACTAAATTGTAATTAAAAAGGTCATTGTGAACAATTTTTCAATCATTATAAACACAACAAAGAATATAATGAACACAAAATTGATGTTTTAACATAATTATACAAATGCCCTCTTTTAGGACAATTTAGCAAGTTTTCCTTCAACATCCAAGCTCATCCTTGGGATAATTAGGCATGCTCCCTAGGGGTTGCTTGTACGTAAATCACATCTCAATATTTGCAAACTTTGAAGATCCTTACGTGATTCAATAACTTGTAAAGTTATAAACAACTCTACACCAAATAGTGCAATTAGGTTGCCCTAAACTATATGTTGACCATGATTGGATTTCTTATGGTTTACAGCTTAAATGTTGTTAATTTATTTTTCAACAGCTTTGTAATGGTTGCAAGGCCCTAAAAAAAGCAGTAAGTGATGAAAATTATTTTTACAGTAATAGAAGAGTAAGATATGAGAATTAGTGTGGGGCAACCTAAATGACCTATTTGGTGTAGCTTTACAAAGTCGCACAAGTGCGGCGTCGCCGGCCGCGCCGGCCGCGCCGTGGCTCGCTCACGACGCGGCAGTCGTCGCAGGCGGCGCGAAAGGGTTCGAGAAGAAGGAGACCTGGTTTCGGACGGTGGGATCGGGAGTGAGGCACACCCCGACCACCTCGTCATTGGGGAAGAGCTCCCTAGTGAAGGTCCTGGTGACGGTGAACACCATCACGAACGTCACGGTGGCCGACGACAGCAACGACAGTCCCACAGCCAACCCTGTCGCAAACCAGCTGTGGTTTCCACCACCCGCATACGCCATGGCCGCCAGCGCCGCAGCGCCCATGGGGAACGTGTACGCCCACCACGCCAGAGAGAATCTTACTCCGCGCACGAGCAGCTTGGCTCGCGACACCAGAAGCAGGTACAGGAACAACCCCAGGAACGTCAAGATCTTGGCGAAGTTGTCGTCGCCGTCGTCGTCGTTGGAGTGATTGCTGCCCGGATTGTTGATGGCGATCCATGCCGTGGCTGCGGTGCTCGGAGGCGCCACGAAGAGGAAGAGCACGGGGTGCAGCTGGTTGTGCAAGGGGGTGTTGGACGGGAGTCGCATGTAGATGGTTTGGAACACGACGAGCTGGTGCAGCAATCCGACCGAGAAGAAGAACAAGGCCAGGTCGCCCCAGCCTGCTCTGCCGAACGCCGTGGCGCTGATGAAGTTCCCAATCACCGACATTTGCGTCGTGGGGTTTGCGACGGCGCTCAGGCGTCGGTTGTGGCCGCCCATTAGCCAGTGGCCGTAGAAGTGCACCTCCAGTAGCAACACCGGTACTGCATACAATCATGTAGTCCATGCTGCGTTAGCGTTGTACCTCCTTACGTCTTGTCGCAAATATTTTTACTCTCCTTTAGAAGACATTGTGAAGACATATCTCTAAATTCACTGCAAAGTGTTCCATGCTTACCGGCCTGAGTTCACATGTTAAATGGCCTTCTTCATATGACACTCCCCTATTCATTATCAGGAAAATTTTATGGATATACCTGAAGTTTGCAACATTTATATAGATACCCTGCTTTTCAGAAATCTTTGACCAAAATTTCAAGCGTTTGTTTTGTTGTCCATGCCACTTCCCTTCTTCCTTTGTGTGCACATTGGTTTTTTTGTGTTTCATTACATTCTATTCTTCAACATTGGTCATGAAGGAAGAATGAGCACATCAAATAAATGCCTAAAAATTAATTATGGTCCAAGGGTGCTTGTGAATTTTTTGAAAAGCAGGGATATCTTTGAAAATACTGTAAGCTTCAGGCGTATCCATGAAAGTTTCCCTTCATTACTTGGTTTTGCAAGATAAAATTTTCCTACGACTCGGTTATGAAAGCCGCAACTTTGTTACAATACTATGGTGCGAGAGTTAACTTTACTTCCTCACAACTTCAATTTCGTCTATTTCCCAATGATGTTCAGGATGAAATTGTGCATATCGATTGGCTGCTCACGGTAGGTGTCAAGTATCCGACGGAGTCTCCAAGATGTTTCATCAATTCACGGTAACCAGAGGAGAATTTTGAATGAGGGAATGATTTTCTTTGAGGAAGTGAAGAACTCCATACCACTGAAGATGAAGGCTCCGATGAGGGTGGATGTTTGACGGTCATCGTCAGCCCAGGTTGGCGCTCCGAGCAAGAGCAGGAGCGCTGACAGAAAGGGGGCAATCAGGAAATTCGAACGGACTGGATGCACAAACTCACGGTATACCGCCTGCAAGAAAAAGAGAAACCGAATCGGTCCGCTAGCTATACAATTTAATGGTTAAAGCAACTATATTTTCAAGGGAAAATTTCATGGGTACCCCTGAAGTTTGCAACATTACACAGATACCGTTTTCAGAAATTACACATATAATGCCATATTCGTTAAATTGGGAAAACGAGATTTCCAAGTTGTACCTCACCTTAAACCCATTGTTTCTCCTTTGGTGTTTAAATGCCAGATTTGAAGGTATTAGATTCCATCTGAGTTATTGAGATTTTGTCCCTCGCAAATTCATCCTCTCAAGTGTGAGAGCATGTGTACCCAAAAAGATGCTGCTTAAACCTGGAGCTCAGTTTAAGGTGATTACCTTATACCTAGTTAATTCCCAAAATCATGGTTTCTTCCCAAATTAATGAATATGAAGTTATATACCCTTGGACCAAAGTTTTCAGGTGTTGGTTTTGTTGTGCATATCATTTCCTTTCTTCCTTATTGTGCAAGTTGCTTCTTTTTTGTTTCATTACATTCCCTTCTTCATCATTGGTCACAAAGGAATAACAAGCACAGAAAAATAATTGCCTAGAAATTATGGTCCAGGGAAATTATGTACAATTTCTGAAAAAGCAGTTCCCTAGTTTCATTTTATTACATTGATGGAGTTTTCATAAAAAATTCATTGCCCATCGGGCATGCACACAAGAAAGTGGGGTTTTTTCTAATTTTTTCATTTGATACATGTCATGTTATATATCGCAAAACACACGAAAGGACGTACCTTTGGCCAGAAACAAAGTTTGAGAGCATAGACAACGGACGCGGCTAGGAGCACAACGATTCCTACGATCCAGATGACACTGCCCACGGTCAAAGGCACTTGCAGAAACTCCATGGCCTTCTGCGTTGCCAGCACTTTCCAGACGATGGACTGGCTCCCAATGCCCATAGATATGCCAAAGATGTTGGCCGGCACGCGCAGCAGGAATGGCCATCTCTTGTCCAACGGAAACATTGAGTCGCGTGCATCCTGTCAACACCACAATCCAAGACTAAGCTTACACTAGAATATATATTTCTCAAGTTATCGCAAGCGGACGCCGGTAATTCGAATGACATTCCTTTTTAATGTTATATTCATTAATTTGGAAAATGACGGGTACCAGTTTGTACCTCACCTCAATCCAAAATAGCCACCTTACTTAAATTAAGGAGGTTATCTTAAACCTAGTTAATGAATTTCTATTCAAAATTTCAGAACTTTTTATCCAAAAAGAGCGTATTTTGGAAAATATATATCTCATTTCATTGAAAAACAATCAATAGATTCTCAATTCTCAATGAAAATGACGTTCTCTAGAAAAAAAAGAAGCCAAAAGTTTTACTATGTATGCTTTTTCCCAAATTAACGAATATGACGTTTTTAAGTTACCGCAGAACGCGTGCATGCTAAAAATTATGGTAGAACTGTACTGTCTTCATGGTGGACTCGATTTCACAAAAGATGATGAAAACGTCGACTGTCAACCTTTTATGCGTTGGAGAGACCGTTTCTTATTTTGTGCTGAAGCTATCATTCTATAAATCTCAAGCTGAAATATGTGAAATGAAAGGACATTATTTAAATGCTACTGGCCGAAATCCTGACAATCAAACTGCCAAAATCTTCAACAATCAGAACTAGTGTAGATTTGGGTTTCGAGATCAGCATGTGGACGTTTGCTGTTCCATCGCTCAACGACGACAGTCAGTGTCTATTTCGACGGACGAAACATGCACACAGTTTCTTATTAGGGAAAATTTCATGGATGCCCCTGAAGTTTGCAATGATTTCATAGATATCCCTCCTTTTTTTCAGAAATATCACAAATATCCTTGGATCAAAAAAGTTAGGCATTTGTTTTGTTGTGCATGTCACTTCTTTTTTTTCTTTGTGCGCATGTCTAACAAGAAAGAAATAGTGCGTGCACAAAGGGAGAAAGAAGTGACATGCATAACAAAACTAACGCTTGGATTTTTTGGTGCAAGGGTATTTGTGATATTTCTGAAGAAGCAGGGGTATCTATGAAAATATAGCAAACTTTAGGGGTATCCATGAAATTTTCCCGTCTTCTTAATAGATCCCAATGTCATCCTCCGTGGCTTCGCCTTTTAGTGACTTGCAAATGAGACTGGTAGTGGCAGGTTGTTGCAAATAAACTGACCCTCATTACGTCGAGCTCGAAGCCACTCATCCGGTCGCAATATGTTTCCGAAAAATGGGAGGGATCAATCTCGTCAAGGCTTAGACGGCGGTGAAAATCCTCGGATGCATGCGTGTCAAGGCCATTGCGGCTCTTGTTGTCTAGGGAGTGCCGGTATCTGTGAGCTTGTTCCTGGTTTTGCGCCATCCCTGCCACATACACACATACACACAATCCTTGTCAACAGTGTATCAACCGCTAACCTAAAACTGAGACTGTAAGCATGTCACATTAGTAGAAAATCAAAGAAGATTTCAATGAGCTAAAATAATGTGTTATTTGGATATTGTATACAAAAGCTTTAAAGCATCAAAGTTAGAGCCAGCAAGAACTCTGCTCATAATTATATGAACGGAGCTTAATGGACATGATGAAAGTTAAATGCGATAATACCTAATGACACCACCGAGCTTTCAAGCTTTCGAGAAAGTTGTGACATGTCCAAAATGATCTCCACGTTGCACCTGTCGCAGCTTTTGTGTTGCATCTTTGGATCTGGTTACGAGCCTTCAATCAGAGCCTGCTGGCACGGATCAATGTGATGTGAGAATTTGATTTGAGAAGGAGATGGGCCTCTGCTTTGATTTCGAGGTTCAAAGTTTGTGCAAAACAAGTGAATTTCACGACTCTCTCCCATAATATTATTAAACAGAACCTCAACTTTGGGAATATTCTAAAGAAGGAACAATACCAAGCTCGTTCTAAGTAGTCTGCTCACAAATGCTCTCATATCGATAGAATGCCTCTGATATTTAGAATCCCCCCCCCCCCCCCCCGTTGACTTGTATAATCTCGTCCAAAAGATTATGCATAAGCTTACGATAACATTTATATTTAGCGGTTTACAGTCTGGTGGTTTACAAACTTTCTACTCTAATTGGTGAAAATGTCAATCTTCCATGTCAATTTAGGCTGCTCCATGCAATTTCTTCAGAATTTCGTACTGATTTCCAAATTACTTGTAGAAAAGATATATTTTAGCTATTTTACGTACTTGTGTAGTGGATGTTAAAATCTAGACTTTTGTTAAACTTATACTACCCATACTTTGAATGGGTTTGATAAAAGAAGCCTACAGAGCACATTCAAAAACTTTGAAAGTAAGAACTCTATTGATCATATTTATCGTCAATTCATTATGCAGCGTAATCGGTTGACTCCAACCCAAAAAAACAGTAAAAACTGCGTTGAGTTGAAATTCGTAGTAACGTTGTGTATCCAAAAAACCATATTTAGGCAAGGACGGGCACCAAGAGGAACAATTTAAGAAGTAACAGTACTAGTGCGGAGCAACAATGAAAACATTCTCCAATGAAAAGTTCGACTGTCGGTAAGTCAAGTTATTCTGGATTCAGAGGTCTCCACAGCTACAACAGTACGAGACTGAATTTCCATAATTATCCCACGAGGATCTAAATTTACAGGCTAGAACTGAATCCGTGTACACTTGAATATGGACACTTTTACGACCCGTAGTCCGAGAGGGTCGTTCTAGTTTGAATCCCAGTAACGTGGTATGCGGATCATCGGGACTCGGTAAGTTGCCAAAGCTCCAATTATCTGTGTCTTCCCTTCACAAAGATGCTCGAATAATTCAAAACATTATTCGAGAAAGAATTTCACATAATTAAATTATACATTTTTAGACCCCTAGAACTGACGAGAATCCGTATCAACTAATTTCCTCTTATTAAATTATCACATTAGATCACAGAGAATACTAGACTTTAAAGAGTGTTGCTCCGCAATACTCACCATAGAACAACACTGTCAAGTAGATTCCACGGTAATATATTCACTTCGATACGGTCAAGCACACTTGAAAGAGCGAATTCTTTGCAAACGAGATGGTTCGAGACCACCAAGTACTGCAGTGAAAAGCTGGCACGTCTTCGTCCACTCTAAATTCAAGATAAAACTAGACATACAAGGAATACCGTACCTTCCACTAGACTACCGAAATTTGGTCCATCCCATCAACAACAGACAACACTGGTAGCTCAATTGCCAGAGAGCTAGCTATGTCTGCAATCAGCAAAACAGCAGCATCGGCTAGGACGAAAAAATCAATGAAGTAGTTTGTCTCACTCCTTCACGTCGCACCTCCAATGGACACCGCAACAGAGAAGGTAGAAGCAATACGACTCACCAGGCGATCTGTAGCTAGCGATGCATGGGCTATAGTGCACTCGTCCGGACACTCCACTCCTTGGGCCGCAACAAGCTTTCAATTGTGTGCATGCTTTCACTCCTTTACATAAACTGCACTAACAGTTTTATATTTGCGTGTATTATATTTGGTTTGGATTGAGTGACCACGAACTTACTAGTGCAACGGAGCTTTGAAACCAGCCAGCAGTCCAACACTGTAGCTTGCCACTGATCGATCTTACTGCATGCTGAAGCTACTCGCTTGCGTCGGGGTCAAAACTGGTTTGATGTAGGGGTGGTTGTGGAATGTTGGCCATTAGCAGCGTGCCATGTGGTAAAAGGTGGAAATAGTTTTGGGAAATGAGTTTTACCATTCCGTGCATTCGAAGGCCGGAGAGCGATTGGAAAGGGCTTGAGTTTACTGAAAGGGAGAATGTGATTAGGGTTGGAGGCGGCGACTCTTGGAGCTCTTAAGAGGCGCTGTCAACGCGGCGTTGACAGCCTCGCCGTCCGTCAGGGCCTTCAGCTGAAATGGCCATTGGCAGTTAGTTCGTTGCGAACGCCCCCTCGGAGGACGATGCTCCGGATGTTGACCATTGTCCACGTGGGCAATCTTCACTTCGCCCCTTTGACAACACTAAGGCCATCTCTTGCTTTCAAGATTTTTGCCAGTAATTTCCAAATCATTGTCCAATCTTGTGTTGGCCTTCTTTTTTGTTATTACCACTCATTTCTCTTGTTTCATAATTATGCTTTTGACAAGATTAATTTTGAGGAAATTATAAATAGAGGCATGAAAATGAAAAATACTACAAATAGTGGCACAATTTCAAAATAATTTGTAAATTTTTGAAATTCATTTGGTTTGGAAATTGGGTGATTTAGATGTATCACATTAAATGTTAGTTAATTTCCAAAAAACTAAGAAATTCCTCCAAAAAATGCCATCCCTTTCCCTAAAAGTTCTTTGCTTAGGCTTGATTAAGTTGATTTGGAGAAGCCTTTAAATTTTTTAAGAGTTAACTAACATCTTATGTAATACATCTAAATCAACAAATGTACAAACAAAAAAAACTCACAAAATTTTACAAAACACTTTGAAATTGTGCCCCAATTTGTAATTATTTTGAAATTATGCCCCTTTCCTATAATGTTTTTCATTTTCATGCCCCTATTTGTAATAATTTTAAAACTACACCCCTACCTATACTTTTTTTCATTTTCATGCCCCCATTTGTAAGTTCCCCTTAATTTATCCTTTATTTTTCACTTGCATGTTAATCTCTTAATTGCTGGATGCCTCGTTTAATTGTGCTGAAAGTAAATGTGGAAAAATCATATTGATTAGACATATTTCTCATGGTGAAAATAAAATATTTGTAACTCGGGGTCTAGCAATTCTTAGCGATTCCAACATACAAAGATAGATTTTGAAGAATGCAAAAAAATAGAATTCTAATATTTTTGGAAAGTCACAATAGTGAGCACCTAGCTTACACTCTGATCTTTCTCAATCATGGAAAAACCAAAAAGTACAAACCAATGGCTTTGGACTTAGAAGCCTTTACAATTGGGCTTTTTTATTTTGGGACATTCCCCAAAAGTTAATAACTAGTTATCAAATGCTCCTAAATCCACTTCATGTGCTTGTTGTTGTCATGACTCTTTAGAA
Organism: Ulota crispa; assembly: GCA_963920765.1. Classification (NCBI taxonomy): domain Eukaryota; kingdom Viridiplantae; phylum Streptophyta; class Bryopsida; order Orthotrichales; family Orthotrichaceae; genus Ulota; species Ulota crispa. The sequence goes on along the minus strand of OY987246.1, from coordinate 14,045,787 downwards.
TATATTACATGGGGATTGTTAAAACTATATTTGAAAATTTTCAAACCAAATGGACCTTTTTTTTGGTGGTTGCCCATACTACTTGGTCAAAAAGGAGTCACGTGTTCTATCATATTTTTTTTTGCCATTTTTCTTAATCATAACAAAAATAAATGCGCCAAATGGTACTTTGCACACAGTTCTTTCAAAAGTTCAACTGAACCCAAGTCAATTTCCATTCACAATTAGATGTTCAAAAATTCTAAGTAGGCAAAAAAAAATGTTTGATCCTTTAGGTCTAATAAGAAAGAAGAATTATTATCCTTACCTCTTTTGCATTAAGGGATTGCAAGAAGATATTGCTACTCTTTTTTTCTTGCTATAACATAAAAACTTGTACCAAACAATGCTTTTTTGAATTAGAATAGATCCCACGTTACCACGCACTCAAAGTGGCTAGCAACTTTATCATAATAGCATTGATTTGAGGAGTTGATGTAATCCAATGCAGTTACTTATTGCTTAGATATTATACATAGTCATTCCAAAGATGATGATCAAAATATCCAAAACAAACTTAATTCATCAACTTTTAAACAATAACATTTGTTATTAGGAACAATAATCACAATTACATGCACAATGCCCTCCAACAATTCCCCAAACATCTTGTTATTCCAATTTAAAAACTTTGCTAATATGGAATATCAAATTTTGCTATTTGATTTATATGTTGTGACTAAGTTTGTACCTCTGAACATGATGTAATGTTTACATGGAGAAAAATTGGTTAAAAAATAACTCTATCTATTTTACAAAATTTGGGCATATCATAGGTAATGCCATATTCATTAAATTGAGAATTTTGTAACATTTTGGGTTTAAGTTTACCAACTTAAACTAAGCATTAGGGTACAACTTGGGAATCTAAATTTTCCCAATTTAACAAATATAGCGTTAGGTCACATTAAAATCTTTGGAAAACTAAGTTTGTTCCTTAAGGGGGTTCTTTTTAGAATAAAAGATGTGCCTATGGATGTTTCCTACAAACCTTTGAAATCAAATCTCAAAAAATTCATCACCAATTTTCTTCAACCAATTATCATCTAAAACTATGACTTTAATACAAAATAATTCACCAAAAGTAGGATTTTAGTTTTGAGTAATCCAAACTTGGTATGCTTGATTGAGATTGCATAAGAATCAAATTTCTATGATTCAAAACAAGAAAACACCATTTATATTATGTATTAGCAAAGTTCTTTGAATAGCCAAAATAAGATGTTTGAGGACTTGTTGGAAGGCATTGTACATTACCAAGGATATAAAACCCAAAACACTTAAAAGGCCTCAAAACTTCCCATCATACTAAGGAATCAATAGTATTTGCAAAGATAATGTGTAAGGTTGGCATAAATAAGTGTAATGAAGGTGAAAGATTAGCCAGCAATTGATAAAGCAAGTTACCGAATTAGAGTGCGTACATATAATGCAATGCTCAGCTTAAAGAACTAAGGTTTACTTGTAGGTTTGAAATATTGTAAATCTATTCATCCAAAGTTCAATTATTTTTAGAATTTTTTTCTTTATATACAAGACTCCATTTTGTTTGAAGAACTAGACTTCCAACCACATGTTATGTTGTGTATAATACAATAGGCCGTTGTAAAATTAGTCACTTGTTCAAGTAGTAAACTATCTTTGTGCAATCCAAAAATCTCAAATTTCAACAAGGTTTGGAATTCAAAGAAATCTAGATTTTCACTGTACTCAACACATAAACAATCACAACCTCTATTACAAATGTTTTCTAGGTTTTAACATGTACATCTCTTTTCTTGCACAATGATGTTATTTTCAAGAAGGTGGAAGAATGTAAGTTTATAGCCAACTTCCTTATCCAAGACGGTAAAAGAAATAGTACATCTCTACATCACCGACTTAAAATTAATCATTAACTCACTCTTTTTAAAATTTTGTTTAGTACCAATTCCCATGGGACGTAAATCTTCAAGGAAAAGAGGTATAAAAGGCAAGTTTTCATTTTTAAATTTTATTGATATGAAAACTTGATTCTGATATTTTTAAACAAATCTTGGATTTCCAAACAAAAAAATATTCACCAACCCAATACATGGGTCCAATATATAGGGAATTGCTAAAGCCACACCCAAAATTGCTAATGCCACACCTTAAGGTGTGCTTTTTGCATATGAAATGTGAGAATTGTATGCTAATTTTTTTAAATTTGAAGCAAAGGATTTGTTTCACCTTTGTCATTCTATGGCTATATATAAAAAAATGGAGGTGTTTGAATTTGAAACTAAAAACATAAGACTTTTGAATTACTTGAAGCAAAGATAAATTAAAAAATAGCATTAACTTCTCAAATTACATGCTCACATGGGTGTGGCATTAGCAAACTTGGGTGTGTCTTTAGCAATTCCCTACCTATATATATATATATATATATATATAACAAAATACAATTTACCCATTTGGCGATCCTTTTCTTGCAATATTTTACCGCATGGGTAAATAAACATGTTTGGGTAAAAACTTGCATATATCAAAATCTGAGCAAGTAAAAAGTTGCATGAGAAAAATATCTATGGGTAAAAATTGTATGTGTAAAAAAATGTGTGGGTAAATAATAAAAAATGTATTCTAATTGTGTGGGTGAAAGACAAAAACATATTAAAAAAATGTGTAAATAATTACTATGTGGGTAAAAAAATTGTGTTTGTAGAAAATAAATAATATTTTTTGTGTTCAAAAATTTTTGACATTCCATTTACTGCGTGGTTAAAAATTCTATGGGTATATTACTGCAAGCAAATGTTTTGTAAACAAAGACAAATGTTTAGTGCACGGGTAAAATCTGAAATTGGAGTGTTTTGACAAAAAGTAAGAATTGTTTTCTTGCAAAAGAATTGTTTTCTTGCAAAAGAATTGTTTTGCGTAATTGGAATTGATCTTATTTTGCGCCCCGTCAGACCGACGAGTGTCTATACTATATATATAGGGAATTACTACAACGACACCCTAAACTGCTAATAGGGCACCCCTCTCAGCATGAAAATGTGATTTTTAATGCTGATTTTGCTAATTTTTTTATTTGGATCAAAAGATTTATTATTTCACCTTTATTATTCTAAGGCTATACTAAAAAAAACAGGTGTGCTTAAATTTCAAACTAAAAATATAGGACTTTTGAGTTACTTAATACAAGAATATATCAAAAAATCATATTGGTGCAATAATATTTCAAAAAAATATTGTATTTGTCATGTTTTCTTTCAAGAAAGTGATAATGTTGTGATTAAATGAATGATAGACCACTTAATAAATCAAAAATAGCACTAAATTGTCAAATTTCATGCTCAAAGAGGTGTCCCATTAGCAATTTAGGGTGTCGTTGTAGGAATCCCCTATATATATGTATATACATATATATATACATATATATATATATACATATATATATATATATATATATATATATATATATATATATATATATACAAATAAATAATCAAGCATGGATTATTTGTCTATTATGCAATATTCAAAATTCTCTATTAACACCATAAACTTAAAATTCTCTAATATATAGCATTGGGTGTTTGTCTGTCACCCAAAAATTTAAAGTCAAAAATAGGAGAGGGAGAGGAAATTGCAAGGAATGGTAGGATAGAAAGTCAAAAAAAATCAAGTTGAAGAGGGAAAGAAAAAAACAAGGAAAAGTAAGATTGACAAATCACCTTAAAAAATCACAAAAAATTAAGAGAAACACAATAAGAAGTGCGTACAAGACATACTTATACCATTAAAAATACATTAGACTTTTACAATACTTGGAACACCATGAGTTACATGCAGGGGAATTGATATATGTACCCCCTTCTTGACTATACTACCACACCCTATTATATACGGTCAATATTTACAATATCAAAATAGGTATGGACCACAAGAAAAACATCAATCATTTGAAAATACAACTTGACATAGGAGTTGCAACTTTAATTTTGCTCTTTAGCTTCAAATCCTGCTCATAGTATCAATTAAAAACCTAAATTAGGGGTTTAGTTTAGTTTTTTTTAAAATTGATACTATGAGTGGGATTAAGAGTTGAAAAATTAAAAGAAAATTTTATCTTTTGTATCAAGTTGTATTTTCAAATTAGTTATGTTTTTCCTATGACCCACACTTATTTTAATATTGTAAATATTGACCATATATAGCTGGGTGTGTTAAGAAGGGGTGGTGCTACATGTATCAATTCCCTATGTGCAGACATACGTGTTTACTTTAACCCTTAAAGGACCGGCCTACAACCATGGATTTTCCATGGAATCGCAATCATCTTCTAGGAGTTATTTTGGCAATGCAATCAACATCAAAATTCAATAATATAATTTTGGTAGAAGAAGGTATGTGCATACTACATGTATAAAAAATGTTCATAAATTTTGGTTAAAATTTGAAATTATTGTAATTTTTTGAAGCAAATGCTAAAGAAATTCATATAAATTACAAAATGTATTGAATTATGCCAATTTTTTTTATTGTGGATGTGAACCATGATGAAGATCATCATGATAAAATTTCTCTTCCCATGTTGGTAAAATTAGAAAAAGTAACCATTATGTGGTAATAGGTACTCAACTTGTGATAGTAATAAAATTTTCAAAATTTAAATTTTTTCAAAATCTTAAAGTACAAGGAGAAACTAGATTTGGTAAACTTTCTATAGCTTGTTATGCTCAAATTAAAAACACATCTTTTTAATAACTTAAATTGAATTTTGGTAAAAAGATCCTCAAAATTCAAAACACACTACACAGTGGTGCATCTTTACTACTCAATTGGCAAGTGGGACCCTTTTGTGAATGCAAAAGCTATCTATCTACATGCTCTAGAACTGCACAATTCAAGAATCTTAGATGAAAAACAGTGTTATTCCACTTTGAGAGCACTTTTCAGTCATCCAAAAGCCACAAAATGGCTTCTGCGACGTTTAACCCCTAAAGGACTATTGTCCCTTTGGGGAACAGGTGGGAGTTTGGGCATGTACCTTTGGATAAGCTACTTTGTGTGATTTTTTGAAACTTTTATTGAAGGTGGGGAATTCAAAGATCTATGCGGGCATCTAATTTTTTCCTCATTCCAACAATTATTGAAGAAGTTACGCAATAATTTCTGAAAATTTGGGGAGGACTGCCCGCAAGGGCAGCCCAAAAACTTTTTAAAAAATTAATTTTTTTAAAATTAAAATTTGAAATTGGTTCTTTAGATTTTATTTATACGTGAGAAGCTTTGAATCATTCAATTTCAATCAATGAGATCAAAATTATGAGGAGTTTTTGTTTGCGGGCAGTTATGGATTCTCTACTCTAAACTAAACTTTGAATTCCTTTATTTTACTCAATTTCATTATTTTGGAAAAAAAAAAAAAACCAAAGGAACTAGATTGTTTATCACAACATTATGACCAATAGGATTTGCAATTTTCATTTTAATAATTAAATTTGTAACAATTTAGTGATTTGACTCATTCTCTACTTATTTTTACTTACTGATTTTTCCCATGTGTTGTGTAGTTCCAATTGATTTGAAAATTCTCTCACACATCTCTTACTTGATCTCCTACTTGGGTAAAATAAAGCACAAAGTTGCATAGAGCAATTATTTTCATGTAAGAATGGTCAAAAGCTTCTAAAATTTTGGGGCAGCATGAAAAAAACTTTTCTTTTTGCTTTAGATGTAAATATCTCACTCATGTCCATCTAGAACAACCTGATTTTTTTTCCACAAGTACCTAACCTAGTCTAGGGCAAGATCTATGGTTAGATTTTGCAAATTTTCAAAAAAAATTACCTTCTTACTAAACCCTCCAAAAGTGGCAGTTTTGAGTGATTTTCATTGAAAAAATGGCTCAGTTCATAACATTGTTAACCAGCTGTATTCCTCCCCCTAGCAAATGGAAGGATATTCTCCCCCGGATACCTGGGGGGAGAGATTAGTTAAAGATCTTGAGAGCCGATTGGCGAGGGCGAGAGCCAGCTCGTGCCATTTGCTGGGGGATTCTCATATTGTGGGGAGCAAAAGGGTACCCCTATTGAAGGTTAACAATGTTACGTCCTTTAGGGGTTAAGGGTTAAATCTACAGTACCAGTTAGTATTGATAGGTAGAACATGTTTTGGCATTCCAAAGAAGTTTGTATAACAAAAAATGTAAAGGTCATTTTAATCTCATATTTTTGGTATATGATTCTCATGCAATCCCGATTGACCATACCAAATCTTGGTTACTAAAATCCAAAATCCTATTTTTGGTAAGTTATTTTATGTCAAAATCACGGTTTTACAAGAAAGTTGATTAAAACACATTGGTGATGAATTTTTGAGATTTGATTGCATGGATAGGTAGGAGACATCCATACGCACATCTTTCCTTTTAACAAACATCTTCAGTTTAAAATTTTGTCAATAGAGGTTCAAATGCTCAAGTGATCATGACCAAATTTAGTAAAATAGATAATTCTTCATGGTAATTAAATTGTGCTATTTGACCCATATATTATGATTAAATCTATACCTTTGAACATGATGATATGTTTATTTTGCCAAAAGCTAATTAAAAAAAAAGATATTTATCTTACTAAATTTGGTCATGATCACTTGAGCATTTGAACCTCTATTGACAAAATTTTAAACTTTTTGAAGATGTTTGTTAAAAGGAAAGATGTGTGTATGGGTCTCCTACCTATCCATGCAATCAAATCTCAAAAATTCATCACCAATGTGTTTTAATCAACTTTCTTGTAAAACCGTGATTTTGACACAAAAAAACTTACCTAAAATAAGATTTTGGATTTTAGTAACCAAAATTTGGTATGGTCAATTGGGATTGCATGAGAATCATATACCAAAAATATGAGATTAAAATGACCTTTACATTTTTTATTATACAAACTTCTTTGGAATGCTAAAACATGTTCTACCTATCAATACTAACAGGTACTGTACAGTACTCATAGTAGACGGGAAGCCTGTTCCCGACAGGTTTCAATTAATTATGAAAATTTGAGACCCTTATCCAACAGTCCAAAATGGCTACTCCACCCATCACAGGTGACGGGTCTCACCCTCCCACTTCCCACCTCCCACGTCCCGGTCCCACCGCGAGACCGACCGACTTCAGCTGGCGCACACAATCTTCACCACTCGAACACTTCTCATCCAAAATCATCACCCTCCGCACATTCGAGGACTCGCCGCCCGTGGCGGGCATTAACACGCGCTTCACCAAGTTACGGTCCAGTCGTCGTCACCGCAGCTTCTCTGATTGTACGCCGCAGCGCCTGCACACTCGCAACAGCAATGGCAGCTCCCTCACGCTTCCTCGTCTCTTCGTTAAGTCTTACACGCGCCCCTCGTGGATCACTAAGTTACTGCACTTGCTCTGGATGCATGTTCAGCATTTGTAACAAATCGATCGGCACCAGACCTTGAAACAATTGCAACAAGTTCGTCTGTCTGTGCAGAGCTCGTTTCGGTGATTTTTTGGTAGAGAATTTTGGTGGTGGTGGTTCCCGTGGTGGTTGCGAGCATGGGGATGTATGAGCAGGGCACGAGTAATGCGCCACCGGAGCAGCCAGTGATGGGGCACCCGGTGTATCCTCCGGTGGTGTACAAGCACGCGACTTACGATCAGGGCATGCGTGACGCGGCGCCGATGCTGCGAGGGCATCCCGAAGTGCTGAACACCGAGGAATGGACGAACACGCTGTGCGGGAGCTGCACGAGGAGCTGCAACGACTGTGACATATGCTGCCAGACATGCTGGTGCCCGTGCGTCACGTTCGGCCAGGTGGCGGAGATCGTGGACGAGGGCCAGACGTCGTGCGGATCGCAAGGGGCGATCTACGCACTGCTGTGCTCCGTGGGCATCCCGTGTGTGTACTCATTTATGTTTCGGCAGAGACTGCGACAGAAGTTCCGGCTGAAGAAGGGGCCGTGTGGAGATTTTTGCGCGCACTGCTGTTGCAGCGCGTGTGCGCTTTGCCAGGAGCATCGGGAGCTTCAGAGCCGCGGCTTGGATCCGTCGTTGGGGTGGGACGTGGCGCGCCATTACGCGGTGCCGCAGCATCCCATGACCGTGCCCTCCCCGGATGCCATGCGCCGATGACCACTCCTTGCCGATCGATCGATCCAGTTTGCCGGTAACCGTGCTTAGTGTTGCATTTGTGTGATGAGAGCTTTGTGCAGCGATTTGAGGTCTTGAGCTTCAGGATCCACAGTCTTGACATCCCTTGCAGTTTACCAGTTGCTGTTTAAGCATGCTCATAAGCCTAAGCTGTAGGGATTAAACGCTGATCACTTCCTATGAATTATCTTCTGTAGTTTCAAAGTTGAGAGGTTGTAGACGACAATGATATTTCCAACCCTATTTCCATTCAAAGAGCACCGACATTTAGCCAACTCATGCTTATTTTCCTTTCCACCACTTGATAACAATCCCCACTCCTGAGGTTATGCTCCGCCGGATCGGCCGGCCTCCCTGAATGATTCAGTAATCTCCCGACCTTTACAGTATTGCTGCAAATGTTGGGTTTGCGTGATAACAATTTGTATAGGAATTTTAGGGTTTTTAGCAGAGTGGGCACTTTGTGTATATATACAAAGATACAAGCTATCTTTTTGTCGTTTTAAGCGTTTGTAGTATTCTATTTAGTATGTATGAGTGTGCTTTCATTGGGAGATCACTCAATAGAGCTCTTACTGGCGAGTTTACTGTGGATTTAAGAGTCAATACTGTTGAGATCAAGCTCTTATCACTTCGTATGAATTTTGTATTTGTACAGGAATACCTAATAAGGAACGAACTGTTATTTGAAAGCCTAGCAAGGAGGTCAAAGCTTATAAGGAAGGGGTTTATGTTGATAGTTTCGGATGAGTCGAGCATTTTTCCTTCACCTAAAAGCACATACCAGGTGACGAAATTGATGCAGGCGGTTGGCAAACCAGCTTGATTCCTGGAACCACGTGAAAATAGATTTTTGCTAAAGAAATATTTTTGAAATGAAGTGAATGTTTCTGGGCAATGCTTTACGCAATCATTTGAGGTACGAAGTTGTTGACCGCTGTTGAAGTGACTTTAGATAAACTCTTTTTGTATTTCAAAGGTCCGTGGTCATTGAAGTTGAGCCATGCTTTCTCAAACTTTCTACCCCACTTGCTGACTGAACGCCACGTACGTGTAAGACAGGAGCAGGTTTAAATTCCTCTGCCTCATGATGGCGGCTTTGCATGCGTAAGTTAGATGACTTCGGCAGTCCAAGGTTTGTAAAGACTGTATGGGTCAATATCAATGCGCGTGGAAGTGTGGTTGGTTGGCCAAAAAATAAAAAAAAGAATTGGTAAACACGGTGGATTTGATTTCTGGACAAAGCTTGTGTTTTTACCCTTAAATGCTCAAGGGGATGTTTTTTTGGTTCGTTACTCATCAAAAGAATGTTTAGGTAAGAAAAAGTCATTTTTCATCAGAATTTTTTTAGAAGTAATCATAAATTCATGGTGCATCATGAAAGGCAAAAAAACAACCTCATCAAATGCATTCATACTTTTAGGTACCTCAAATTGTGAGAAGATTCAAATGCATGGTTAGGTCCAATGCAATCCTTCTTGTAATTTTCATAAGATTTGCACATACTATTGACTTTTGGAACTTTTAGAAATAGTATCATAATGGACAGGCACTTGCCATACCAATGTGTAGAGCTATTGTATTGGGGGCAATCACGGTGACTAGCCGAGTGTTCAAGGGTTACGGAGTCGAAGTCAATTGAAAACTTTGGAAGAACTTTGTACTTGAATTTGCCTTGCACGAGGAGGTCATTATTTCTGAATGCCCTGGTAGAATTTAGACCAAGATTACAATCGAGGCCTGTAATATGTCATTGGAAAGATATTGTCAATAGCTTTCCACCAATATATATGCATCCAATTTGAATACAAAGGAACTTCGAGAAGGAATTCATGGTAACACTGTAAATTTCAGCAATTTGTTGAAGGACTCTTGAAATGCATTATAAAATTCAGCACATTTTGAATGCCTGTTAAAGAACTACAGTAATGATTCCTCCCTACTCACAAGTAAAGTGAAAAGTGATGGACACAACTTTTGTTTGTCAAAGTAGAAATATACTTTACCAACTCGGCAATCGGCAAATGTCTTAGCCCTTTGCCAACTTCAAAGAAATGAAAATCTGCTCTCAGTACACTTGCAACTTTCCAATCAATAAGTCTCCAGTACTCATTTGTGAGTGTTCAAAAAATACTTACTAGGCGCACTAGAATTTACTTGAAAAACCGGTACACAACAATACATTCCCAAACGTTACCTGCGTATTATTAGGTGTACATTACTTAATCATCTCCAGTAAGCATACTCTGTCAAGAGTTACAGCATATGCAACACTTGACCAAGCTCCCAACCCGGATAAAAGTAACATGTCAGCTTCCAGATCGACAAGCGCTGCCATCAATACGAAATTCCACTAGTCTAAGCACCAAAATGAAGCTGAACAGCTTCGGCTTCACTGTGTGGTGCAAATTGAGTTGTGCAGCAGCAATAGAACTACTGAAAAGAAAGCTTTGAGGTACTCGTGTCATTGCAAAGCTGTAACCACAGCAGACGCATAGCTGACACTGCTGTCACGCATGCTCTTACATTGACTTGATTGCTCATACTGCAAGAACTTGATGCGCATCCGGGAAGCGCAATGCTTCAACATCTGTAAAAGTATACGGACAAAAAAACATCACAATCATTGATATGGTCAAAAGAAACAGCCATGAAAAAGAGGGGTCCAAAAAACTAAAAGCGAAAAGGACAAACATTCGTGAAGTAAGAAGCAAACTGACATGAAGGAAAACTCCAATGGGGTGCCGTCCACAAATTGTGTTCTCAAATTCGCTCAGATACTCTTGAAAGGCGTCTGGGCTGCCCGATTCAATTATGTCCATGCCACTCTGGTCCAGGGCTTCAATAGACTTGTAAATGGGACCCCGTTTCTTCTCGTAGTGTTGGTAACCAAATCTGTGACAAAATAGCAAAAAGAAAAAAATCAAGTGCCCTCGTGAGGAACGTGCTTGTTGAAATAAAAAGTTCTTTGCAACACTCATGTTGAGAGGAACAAGCATATTTACTGATCTCGCTGATTAGAACTTTATTAACCCCTAAATGCCCAAGATAAAAACAGAAAGTCTTCTTCGGAAACAAGCTGATTCAACAAATTTCAAAACATTTTTTTATCGTTCAAAATTGTAGCGCAAGATTTTCTTCTATCTATTGATATACTCTGCCACCTTGATACCTTCTTAAATGATCTATCTCAGATCCTCAACAACTGGAAATGGCCGCTTTTGGCCATTTGGAGCTGACACGTAGGATGGTTACATTTCATAAGCAAAGGTAGCTCTAGATCCTAACACTACTGGAGATGATTTCTGAATACTTTGAAAAAAACACTAGAGGATTATTGAAATCAGCAAAAGACTCACCGTGATCCCCAGTGGCAGAAATCTGAAGAAATTGAAAAGAAATTGGCTGGGTCATCAATGTACTTTGCCAATATACGCCCATACGTGGCCTCAGTCTCAGGAGGACAAGCACCTACCATGATAGGCACAATTTTCACAGACGTCCTGCGCAAAGTGGAAACATGGAAACTCTAGCGATGAACTTGGTTCTCCAAGATACAAAATTTATGTCAAAAACACAACATTGCAAAAAAAAGGAAAAGAAAAGTATACTTGCAACTTGCTGGTTCACATACCCTTGAAAAACCTTAGCCAGGTACGGTAAATGCATCTCCATACTGTGCTCCGCCTCATCAACACTCATGTCCATGTTCTCAAACCTGCCAGTTGCTCGGAGCTCATCGTAAACTGTGAAAACAATTTGCATCAGTGGAACTGTAGCAATCAATTCTATGAGACAGATTCATTACGTAGAAGGGCATTACTAAGATATAAATATAATCTACATGCTTAGCTTATTGCAAGAGTAACCCCAAATTGCTCAAATGACCAAAATTGGTTGATTTCACATCCATTGAAGATTTTAAAAAAAGATAATTTAGGGAGCTCCAAAGAACATAACAACACGTATCAATACAAGCTAGATAGGCCAAGACGGGGTATGACAAGGACGTTTATTTTTGGTCACTCCAATTTTTGGCCAATATTTTGAGAAATATGTGTAAGCATGTAGCTTGGCTATAGCATAAGAGCGATAGAAACGTTATATAGCTTGCATTATGTCTCAAAAATAAATTTAGGACTTTTTACCTTTTTTGCAAAAGCCCGCAAATGACTCCGTGCCCTGTCTTTTCCAATTTTAAGCTATACAACGCATTCAAGACTCTAGAGGTAATGCAAAGCTACATACTTGAATATATTTGCTCAAAAATTGGTCAAAATTTGAAGCAAAAAAGTGAGAAAATGTGGAATGCACACTCAATAAGTGACGCTAGAATGGGCTCAAGGAGGACTTTATATACTTAGGTGGAATAAGGTGGACAGTTTTTACCTTCTTGATCAATGGGAAGATCTCCAATGGGAGTTTTGTAAGCAGCAGCAGTTGACAATGCACACTTCCTTGTGTAATGATGATGTGATGGTCCCAACAGAAACACTCTTTGTCTGGGAAGCCCCGTCCACAACACACACCCCCATCAGATCAACAATTCCGGCTCTTGAAAAGAACCACCACACTGCCAATATTGCTTCTTCCGCAAATAAAAGTAATTCTAGAACGGGAATTCGATGAAACTCACATCCGCTGTGGATCAATATTGGCAAAAGCGTAAGCTGCACACCGTCCTGAGTAGCGGTAGCCAGCGTGCCTGCCAGAGAGCCACCACTCGTCACATTGCTTGAAAACCAAGCACACATACACATTTGATATCATCATAAAAAGGCGGAGGTTACTGCACCTAATCCCAACAATGTTCCCAGTTTCCCAAATTCCAAATACATTCCAAGTGTAAAAAGATTACAAGTATTGGTTTGACATGCCACACTCTCTAAGAATCATAAAAGTTCCTTCTTTAAACTCAATACTCTTAATTCTCTGTTCTTGGAGATTCACTATTTCGTCAAAAGTGTTCTTAATTTTTAACTCCGCCTACAAGTATGCTGAAATTCTCCATATGTGCTCTCACCTTACCAGGTCTCAAACCAGGCACTTCAAAGGTTGTGCTTTCACAAGCAGCTTCAAGAAAATGCAACCCTAGTATTACAAAAATCGAAGAGAACTCACGGAGCAATAACAGCACGGGCATTGGAGAGCTTGGGTAGCCCTGAGGACCGCAACCACTGGTCCAATTCCTGAGTTAACTCCTCGGCTACAAAGACGACAGTCAAGTATCAGCTCATGCCATAAAAATCAAACATACATACAAACAAGCAAACAAACAAATAAATAGGACTGATCATGAGAAGCCAACCCCTGCAACCCTAATTCTCAAAACGATGGTTACATTAGCACGGGTCACATGGAACAGAGCAATTCCGGTAGGGAGGGACATCCTCTTGAACAAGATATCGAAGCAACACAAATACTATAAATATTAGGAATAATTTCATGGATACCCCTGAAGTTTGCAATATTTCATAGATACCCCTACTTTTTCAGAAATATCACATATACCCTTGATCCAAAAAGATTAGTTATTTGTGCATGCCCCTTCCCTTCATCCTTTGTGCGCACGCACAACAAGAAAGAAGTAGTGTGTACACAAATGTAGAAGGAAGTGACATGAATAACAAAAAAAACGCCTAATCTTTTTGGGTAGCCCAAGGGTATTTGTGATATTTCTGAAAAAGCAGGGGTACGTATGAAAATATTGCAAACTTCAGGGGTATCCATGAAATTTTCCCTAAATATTGAATGTCGAAAACCTCAAAAAGGGTGATTAGTTCAAATACCATTCTCGGTGTACCAGGAGCCAGCGTGAGACGCGTTTCTGCACGTCATCCTGGTAAAAAAGCACACTTTCGATTGCGAAATCCAACCGATCAAGCGCGCTCACTCCGCCAGCAACCCGAATCCTGAAATTAAGAAGACAATCCAAAGCGATCGGTGCCCCTGCTTCTGCTTCTGGTCCTGGGGTTTGGTTGTATCATGATGAAGCATCAAAGAGTGATCATGATGAATGTCTGTCACGGAGATCAATCGCCACTCCGACAAAAGCAACCGAGAAGACCTGCAAGCCAAGGCCAGGCCAGGAATGGAATGGAATTATGGAATGGAATGGATCGATTGAGGCTTGGACTGCGAGAACACTTTCTGGCAAAACCTCGAAGAACGGGTCGTGAGCGAGCATGCGAAACGGGAACCGGTGTGGGTGACCGGGTGGACATGGCATCTGCCGGTGCGACCTGACCAACGTCCGGGGAGATCCGGAGAGAACCGGCAGGTAGTGTCTTGTCAACCGGTTGAAATTACAAAAAATCGGTTGAAATTTGAATATCGGCTAAAAATCTGATCAAGATTTCAAAAAATCTATTTATAGTGTATTACAACATAAATATGAATATAGGAAATATATAATACGGAGTATGATTTAGGGAAAGTTTCATGGATATCCATGAAGTTTGCCATACTTTTGTAGATATTCTTGCTTTTTCAGAAATTTCACAAATAACCTTGGACTAAAAATTTTAGGTGTTTATTTTGTTGTGTATGTCACTTCCGTTCTTCCTTTGTGCGCATACATAATAAAAAAGAAGTGGTGTGCGCACAAAGGGAGAAATAAGTGACACTGCACAATAAAACAAACGCCTGAAAATTTTGGTCCAAGTGTATTTGTAAAACCTTTCCGAAGGATGATTTTCTTGTTTTTGGAAGTCAATTTTGAAGTTTTTGAATTATCCTTGTAAGATCATTATTTAAACACCAAAACTAAAGTGTAACCGTAGAATCTTGAACTTCAAGGCTTTTAGATGGAGCTACCCAAAAAATTCAAATTGGCCATGCGGATTTTAAGTTATTTGTGATTGAATGTGGATGAGTACATATATTTATACTTTTTTTGGAGCCGCATGAAACTTTTAATGCAATTTGACAACCTTTTGGATACAAACTTGGGAAACAACCACCTATTGTTACTTGAAAACTAATGGCTCCCTTTCAAAATCCATGACCACAATTTCACAAATGAGCCTGCAATGCAATTGCCAAAGTGCAATTGCCTTATATAAAGAATTATTTTAGCTTCAATTATTGACCCAAAATTCATTATGAATGAAAGAAAATTCAATAGTGAATGAATTTGAATTTCCGTAACAAATACATTCCAAGTGAAATTAGTCCAAAAGCACTTTTAGGTTTTGTTAAATGACAAAATTTCAGTAAAAGGGCCTTTATTGCCCAAGGGAAATTTTCATTTTTTTCTCAACTTGATGCTTGTCTTTTCAATGTGGAAACTTGTCATAGGCTCAATGACACTATTCATGACACAAAATGTATACTTACATTTTAGCTTTCACCAAAAACAATTGAAAAAAAACCTTAAAATAATCAAATCCGTGCCTTCAACAGGGTTTCAAAGTTTCCCAAAGTTTTCTGAACACCGAAATCGGGTGCATTGGCATTTAGGGGTTAAAATGGAGACTATCTTTCAATGCTTAGTTAGGACTCCAGGGAGAAAATTTCCAAAAAGTTGCACATGGGGAAAATGCTGGAATTTCTAAAATTTACCATATTGTAATCTATGGAAAAAAATGAGCCACAATACAGAATTCAAAGTCTCCCTCAAACAAATTTGAACACAACTAACAAGAAATCCAGATTTGTGATTTCACCACGTTGATAAACTCATATTATGGTGTACTCAATTGGTATATGACCATATGAAACTGAACAACTTAAGGACTTCAAGCTCAAGGCACACACAACCAGAATGCTAGTAAAACAGCATCTGCAATTCTAAAAAATTGAACCACGAGTACTCTTCATATCAGAAAGATGAAGATTTTAAATAATGCAGTAGAGCTTCAAACACATTCGTTGTAACACGCAGCCTGCAGCCAGAGCAATATCAATGTCCCAAAAGACCATGCATGAACATAAACAGTTCCTGTGGACGCATTAAAGCGTGAATGCCCAAATAGACTTCATGAAACACCGCTGTCAACCTCAACTCGGCCTTTGGTTTGATTTGAAAGAGAGAATTGCAAACAGCCTTTACAAAGGAGTTGCCCAAAAGACGTAGCAAATGTAACAGAGTATGACATTCCTTCTATTCAAGTACCCACTGGCTTGGACAACACAAACGGACTTATAATTTAAAACTATAAATGTAGTCCTATTCTACACAGATCCGTTGAAACCGAGGCGACTTCACAGGAAGAAGGAACCTGGAGCTTATCAGATTCCAAGACGCGTCTTGAACAGGAGAAAGCACTCAAATTTTTGTACCACTCATCTGCAAAATAAGCATACCAGGGAATCCCGGTCTCTAGCAATGCTCAATACCCATCTTGGAAGTAGAGCCATTCAACAAAGAATGCATTTCTCGTTTATAGATATAAGCAGATTATTGTGCTCAGCGCTCTGATTTTACCTGTCCTATTCAACTTCGCACTGTCCTCGAATAATGCTTGTCCTTGTGAAGTAGCAGCTTCACTGACGGCACTCTCCGAGCGATAGCTCTCCACACCATGTTAACGGCATCGTAAGGTTTCGTGGGATTCTGGTACTCAAAATGACGAGACACTGCTATTAATCTCTTCCACAGAACCGTCCATTCATTTTTGCTGACTTTTCTCAAGAAATTGATCACAAAATTCTCCTGGAGTGCATCTGTCGTCTTGATGAAGATACAGAACTCAGAGTAATCCAACTCGTCCTCGAATGGGACCTCGATGTCGTCACTGATGATGACAGGAATACAATGGCTCGCAATTGCATCAAATAGACGGTTTGAGGAAGGCGTATCACCAGCAATGTTGAGACAAAACTTGGATCTCCGCATGCCCATCGTTGCGCTATTAATGCCTTCACGCCCACTGGACCCTTCTTCAAAATGTACTCCTTTTTCATCTTTCAGCATCTCGTAGAGTTGCTTTCGGATGACACCACCCTACACACAATTTAACGAAACGAAGGGAGGGTTAGCCTTGGAAGGTCAAATCCAAAGCACTGACAAATTTCTAGATGTTCTTTCCATCTTCTTCATCGTCGTTGACTGGACAAGATGACATAAGAGCCTGGCCATCCAAGCAAATTTCATTGACCAACGTTGCAGCAAGAATCCTTTCCCTTGTGTGACAGCAATCAGCTCTATATATATGTTCATTCCATACAAATTGGCCAAGAGTTTGCACAACCTATTCCAGCTTAAACATTTGTCATCCACAGAAGGTATGACCCGAGAAAGATGATGGACAAACCTGCTTCCTATGGATGGTACCCTGGAAAAACAGGAGGTTGTCGCGGTCTTCAAACACAGTCGTATCATCAACAAACGAGGGAATCACATGTTTGTATGGAGCCACAATATCCTTCTCCATATTAGCCACGTCAGGGGCATAGCGACCGAAATCTGCAACCACGTACATAACATTCCTAAAGAAATCTCTCATTGCAAAGAAGCTGTTCGGGTGATGGATGACAAGGATATGGTCCTTGCCACCTGAAGCTTGCCATGGGGGCTGCTTCCTCAGATATGTCAACAAATTCTCTTGCAGCTTCTGATTTTTGTCACCGAGTAAATTCAGCTCTGCAGCTCCCGCTTTGCGTTCCGACTTCGTATACTTGTTGTAGGCTAACGACGCAAAGAAAGGAACAAATATAAGGTCTGCTTCCTTCCAATCACTGACTCGAAACGCTGTGCAGGGGGATCGGCGACCTGCCATACTTGACGTGAGTAAGTCGGTGGTGAGCCAGTACTCGGGGCTGTGCTGCTGGTAAAGGCCTCCAGCATACAATGGAACATCGGTCACATTCTTTGGCCATATCTGTCCACCCGTGTAAGCCTTGTCCACAAGCATACCATAGTGGAACTTAGGAGGAAGATCGTACATGAAGAGCTTTAGTTTCGCACTTTTGGAATTGCAACCAAAAGGAGCCCCTCCGCCTCCATCACCAGGGTACACATCCTGATCAGCGCTGCCCAGGACAGACCTTGACGAACTTGAGGTATATACATATCTTTGGTCACCGAGCAATTTCGATTCCTCCCATGAAAGACCTAACTTTGGGTTTGTATCATTTCCTTCTATCAATTTAGACGGGGCTCTCATTGAATAAGTAAAGATAAAGGAGCCTGACAGAGCGAATATGGAGAGAATAGAGATGAGAGAAAGTATATAACTTCGTGAAGTCCATTCTCCGTATCCACGCCACAACCGCAAACGAAATGGCCAAGTCGATTTCACCTCGTTCGGAAAGAAGGCAGAAACAGTAAAATCATTCTGCAGCTCTCCTAAGGTTGCCTTTGTCGGAGAAAAGTCCTTTACCCGTTTCATGACTTTGTCAACCCTGTACGGTTGTTGATCGTCACCTGACGCCATTGCAATAAAGTGGACTTTTGCACAACCTTATCCGTCCCACCACAAATGTGTAAAATAGTCAAAAACCATAAAATATTCTTCAGAATTCCTCATGAATATACTCGTCTCGCAATTCGCACATAGCCAGTAAAATTCCCGGAGGTGAGAACGGTTCTGATGAATGTAACTACCTCAAAGGCTCAGATCTTTACCATTAAATACTTGCTATTCATCCTGTCAGGATCTCCGTTCACCATCATGTGCATATGCAACCCCTCATTTAACGCCATCAAAGCAAGCTCCCACACTTATTGGCTTCAATATTGCGTCCGTCCGAAATCACAAATATCTCTCCAGCTAATACACATTCTTACAAAGAACGTTAGCTGCAGTTTGAGGCCTCCCAAGCTTGCTATCAACACGTCGCATTTGACCACAAATTCCGCATTCAACCACCATTGTAGCAGCACCGCCAAGATTCGGCAATTGCAAGCAAACAAATCATAAGAATGAATAGCAACTAATTGCATTCACATCATATTTAACCAAGGCCCTTTCCCAACACCCTGCAAGTAGAAAAACAGCGTCAAATTACCGCTCAATGAACCCTAACTTCAAATTCCGTACATCGCTCAAGCCATTCGTCAGGCTTTCAATCAATTTTCTACGCAAAATTCCCAGATGGCATGCCGCGCATCAGATCTAAAGTCGGACGCAGTCAAACCACACAACTGCCCGCAGGCTTCGCTACCAATTCCAATTTACAAATGGCGAGTAACTTAACGACGACCTATCTTAATGAAAATCCTAAAAAACGAAACGAAGAAAAATAATAACGAAGACAAATCGACCGAACCTAACTAACTAACTTCACGGTAATAAAATTAAAACAGCCAAATTTGAACACAGCCTGCCTGAAGGTCCACCACCATCACCACCTCCAAGGCGTTCAAATCTTCAAATGCGAACGTCACCTCACAATCCGGGGTCAATTCCTAACGAAAACAAAAGGGCGGAAATCCCGAACAACGCATATTACACACACACCTGGTATTCAAAATTCGTCATTCAACATCCACAGCACTGCTCGACGGTATTGGCAAATGGTTGTGCCAACGTAATCAGAGGTCGTGGCTGGTGAGGGCTGCAGAGCAAAGTGTGCGCAGACTGTGCAATGTCAGAAGCAGCTGCAACAACAGTGAGGAACGAGGCATTGTCCATTAAAGGTACTGCCGAGCCCCTGTAAGTGCATCAAGAACGGATAAGAACAGAAAAGGGTGCTGCTTTGGACGCGGCTGCAGCGGCGAGCGCGAAGGGCGACAAGCGATGGACGAGGACGAGGATGTTGGCATGCGAGGGCGGAGTTTGTGGCGCTGGAGGCGGGTCGTGTGCGCAGAAAGGCCTATTTCAGGCAATTAGTGCGGGCGTCAGAGATTTACTGCAACAGCAGCTTTCCTTGATCGCAAACGTGGCATTCTGACTTCCTTTTCCCTGGATGAAAAGGTTACCTACTACCGTCACTACTTGTATCAGTGAGGCAGGCAACAGTGAAAATATTTTGGATGAAGTGGACTTAGTTTTTTTTCTAACCAAAAAATGGTTGAGTAGCAAGGATGGCTACACTTTTTTACAGATGTAAAGTAGGCGCACCCATAAGCGTGGAAATAAGGGTTTTGGAGTAGGTAAAATAATTGACTAACTTTGAAAAAAATATTGTAAGTTAGGAAGTGGAAACCAAAAATATTGGCATCAATTTCAAGGTTCCAACTGCAAGCATTTGTTCACAAGGATTTTTTAAAGTCCAAATCACTAAAATTGTAAGAACCATGTGTAAGAGATCCTAAAAACAAGGCTTGTTGGTTCTTAAATAGTGAGATGGGTACTCAAAACCGTCATGTTGTCACCCACAACCATCAATCCATCACCCATAACCATCAATCCATCACCCACAACCATTTATTTTTTATTAATTAACCCTACCACTGTCACGTGACGCCCATGGGGACACAACGCCTATGGATGATGCTACCTTAAAGTTGGATGCTTTGAACTTTTCATCAAAACTAAATTTTATGATGGTTTTGTGAGAAATTAAAATATTGTACTAATAGAATGAGACGACATCAAGTGAAACCCTAAAATTAGGGTTCCTATTGCCAAACCCGTGCATAAAAGTTGGCTAAATATTTTATATTTTTTCAAAAATACTACAGAACAATCAGCCACACCAATTTTGGTGTAGCAAAAAAGCCATAATTAGCATCAAAACGTTTTCACTGGCAGGCAATGGACCACCTTTGAATCGAAGAACCTAAAACCACGTGGCATTCTTCCTTTTCCCACGATGGACGGTTACCTACTGCCGTAAGAGGAGGTTCTAATATGGAGCACTTGACCCCTAGAGTAGGAGGCTCATAAATGGAGCATCTGAGGGCTGAAACTGAAGTTTGGGTAGGTAAAACATTTTGGAATATTTTCCAGTAAATTTTCCTTGAAAGACAAGAGGAATTGGCATTTAACCCAAGTTATTTCATATTTTTTGGAACTTTGCAGAATTAGTTATGAAATTTTGAAGTGGAAAGTTCATAGGGTTCTAAAATGGTGCACCTCCTCAAATGTACATTGATTGTACTTTGTTGAAGGGCTATGAGAAAAAACATGTACAAACAAAGTACATTTGAGGAGGTGCATCATTTTAGAGCTTGCATGCTTTAAGAACCTCCTACCTTACTGTACTACTTGTAAATATCAGTGAGGCAATGGACCACCTTTGAACCGAAGTACCTAAAACCATGGTAGGTTGATTTAAGAGGTTTTTATTTTTGTTTTTATTTTACACTAGCAGTTGGCTCTTGCTACACTACCCATTCACCATTATAACTTTTTTTGGATTTTTTTATGTTAAATAGAATGCAAAGTAAAGATTTCAATAAACATTTAAATTGTATCTATGTGATAATATCATAGAGACTAGAGATGTGATACCACAGAGGTAGAGATTTGATATTACAAGGGGCATTGAAAGTTTGGTAGTAAGATTAGCTATTGGCATACGCATCCACCTTTAGAATTTTATTCAAATTTTCATGTGTTAGATAAAATGTAATATTGCAAAGGTTGAGATGTGATATTCCAAGGATCATAGGGATTTTAGTAGTATGATTTAGAATTTTTCAAGAATGGCACATAATCACTAATAGTATCTCCACATGTTCGGCAAAACATTGTGTTAGGTACACTTTTGGATGAAAAGGAGGGAGTTAACCTCTAAAGGAGTGAACCCTTTTTTTGCAAAAGTCATTGAAAACTGCCACTTCTATGGCAATGAATAGAAAGGTGAAAAATTAGTTTGTTTTTTAAAATCCAACCGTAGGATCTTGCCCTAGACTATGGGAGGTACTTGTGGGAAAAATTAGCTCATTCTAAATGTAGAGGAGTGAGAAATTCACATTTGAAGTGCAAAAAAAATATTTTTTCCTTGCAGCCCAAAAATTTCAAAAGCCTTTGACCTCTCCTACATCTAAATAGTTGCTCTTCTCAAAGTTGAGATTTTTTTTGTCATGTAGAAGACCAAGTTAGGTAAGTATGGGAGATTTTTCAAATGAATTGGAGGTGTGAATCATACTTTGTAAAATCTTGCAATGCCATAAGGCCATGAAATTTGCATATACACTAGGCAAAAATGGAGGATAAATGTAAAATTCAAAAATTTGAACTATTGTGATCCAATTGGTGAAAACCAAGGAATCTTAGTCTACTACAACTTGGAAAAAAAAAGTCAAAACGAAAATACACAAAGAGCTCAAAAAAGTAAAGCACCAAATTTTACAAGGGGTAAAAGGAATGGAGGTTTGGGAGTCCCATACCTACTTGCAAACTAAAACTTCTCACTCATCAATCAAAATTGAATGATTCAAAGCTTCCCACATGTACACATATCTAAAGAACCACTTTTAGATTTTCATTTCAAAAAAAATGCAAAATTTAAATAAATTTTGGGTTGCTTGCCCTCCTCGGTTTCCCAAAAATTCATGCACAACTTCTTCAATAAATGTTGAAATGAAGAAAAAGTTGGATGTCCAAATAGATCTTTGAATTCTCTACCTGCAATCAAATTTTCAAGAAATCACACAAAGTAGTTTAGCCATAGGTACATGCCCGGAATCCCATTTGTCCCCCAAAGGGACAACAATTCTTTAGGGGTTAATGCTTAGACTCACAAAAAAAATTCTCTCTTGCATTGCAAAATTGGAATTTTTGTAGTGCACGGCAACTCTTTCTAACATTGCTTTTCTTTGAACAATTAATAAGTTGGCTAAGCCATGATGGAGAATCTATCTGCTTTTTCAAACAAGAAGGCTTGGTATGTTGGTTGAACACTATTCTACCTAGTTTGACAGGTAGGGAGATTACTATTGAGCACTAGAAACAAGCCGCACTTGTCATCCCCTAGGATGATTTCCTACAGGTCAGGTGGTGATGCTTTAACTATCTTAACTAAATGTTCTGGTTACCTTAATAATTAGGTTGCCTTATCTTATAAAGTCACCTCATGACTCATCACTTGACCCACTTGAGACAGATGCAACTCTCGAAGTATTAGAGTTTCACGCAGTTTACAACCTTGACACTACTAGTTTGTTTCCTGAGAGCGTCATTAATGTTGCCAATTGTTGTTAAAATTTATTTGTTGCTATAATTATGAAAATTATTGTAGCATCAATAAAATTTTATATGTAGTAAAATGCCAAGAAACCAATATGGAACAACTTAAATGCACTATTTAGTATACCAAAAACATTGATTAAAAGAAATAACAAATAAGGGCGCACCCATAATATCACCACTTCTAAGTACTCACTACTGCCCCATGTTGCATGATGGCAATTGCTTGTCGTTTGTTCTCAACCTTTGGTCTTTCCAAGTCCCATCACTCTCTGCTCATATGCACTTGTGTTGTGTTCCTTCTTGCCTCATTTTCAAGATCATACTTAAATTTTTATTGCATATACTGTATCTTCTTGCTCTGAGGCAACTTTTTTTTTTGCCACTTGACTAACAGGGTACCAACACTAGTGTAGGCGTGCCTTCGATTAATACTTCAGATTGTGTGCCCCTTTTGTAATTGTTTTGTGATTTTGTACTCTTATGAATGCATGCATGTGTAGAAAAAATGGATAGAACATCATATGTACAGTTGACTACTATTGGTAACATTCATTCAAGTATTCACAAACCTGATACTTCGTTAAGAAGGATTTGGTGATTTCAGCTATCTTCCACAAGTTGTATGTAAGACTTTGGTGCAAATTTGCCCCAAAAAAGCGTTGGGAGATATTTGGTATTTCCACCTATTTTATCTTTCAATTTCTACAGTGGTTTAATAGAGTCTTGTTAAGGCTTCAAGTTCTTTTTAATTGATAAGTTTCCTTCAGTTATATAAAAGGTTTGCATGTGATTCACTTAAAAAATTTGGATAAATTAAATAAATTTTACATTTGTTAGGTCAATGTGGCGTTATTTTTTTTAATCCTTGTTAAGGTCAATTTTTACACAAAACTCTTAATGATAAAGTTACTTCAGGTAAAGAAGCTCCTCAGGAGTTTCTTATTGTAAGATGGACTTAATTATTAGAATTTATTTATATATGAAAAAAAATTATACCTTAATACTTAATAATAGAATTTACAAATCATGTACAAATAATTTCTCGTAAACAATTTGAAGAGACAATTGATTCAAAAAATGTCATATGCTATTTATATGTATCCTTGCTCATTTTTGGAAATTCCCAAAGATTTTGGAAGTGGTTCTTAAAGAAACTCAATGAACAGGAAGTGGAGGATTCTAAGCAAACTAAAAACTGAATTACTTTGGTTGAGGCAAAAATGGTGATATAGAATTCATGGTTGAAAAGGTGATAATATGGATACAAGGACACTACAATTAAGTTGTAAGTCGAGTGTTGAGGGATTTGAGGTTGACATGTTTAGCCTCGTTTGGATTAGAAGTTAAGTTAAAAATAGTAAAGCATCAGTCATTTGGGATATACAAGCCTTCAAATCAAATGATGTACAATGGTATATAAGTTTTTATTCAAATTTCTAAATTACGTATATGTTTAACAAGTCAACAGTGAAATAGGAAATTATTTATGATACATAGAATTTTTGAATAAGTTGGAGGAGAAGAATTTATTTTACTTTACCCTAGTTTTGAAATTTAGTTTTTCGTATATGCTACAAATGATATTGATTATTAATCTTCATTTGAAGTTTTTCTATGTAATTTGGTTTCTTTAGTTTATTTCACAATTGTAGAAGTCCTTAAAAAAACAAATAATGTCAAGGAAAGAATGCATGATACATTAGTTTCCAACAAGAAAAACTCAAGATTGTAATTAATGACTGGGTTTGAGGGGTATTCAAAGTAATTTAAGCCGAGTAGAAATTAAGCTCTTAGAGTAGTGTTTGAGTTCAACTTATACCCTTCAATTTGAGTCTCAAATGAAGAAATTATTGGATTTCAAAATGGATTAGGGAGGTAAATTTGTTTGTTTGTTTTTTTATTTCCACACGGTTCTGATTTCAAGTTGTAAAGGGCAAGTATTTTTTCTTTTTTCTTTTGAAATAGTAAGTGTCCATTTCCTTCAATGTTTTCCTTCATATCAATGAGCCTAAAAATGGTAACTGGATGCAAAATTTCAAATATTGGTTCACATGCAGTACCACGGTCTAAGATAGATAGCTAAAGTTGAGGCTTGGATGTCCTAAAGGATTTATTTGCGAGAGGCATCCAACAATAGTAAAGAAATAAACAACAAATGCATATAAAATTGAGACACCAAAAATCAACATCATGTTCAAAATTTTGCCATTTGCGGTTTTGTAGTTTTTTAAATTTTTTATGTGTGCTTGCTTGTTCTCAAAACTAGTGGAAACAATTAAAGTTTATTTTTTGAAGCTCATTCTCTACAATCTAGTTTGACGTCCATTATTTTAGTAAAATAGTAAAAGGTAATCTTTTCAATGCAACACGATTAGAGAAGGTTTGAATTTGTCTTTAATGCAATAGAAGGCAATGCCCAATATGTCTCAGATTCCGATTAACTCTCAAATGTTAATTGATTGGGAGGTTGAAAATTGGGACCTATAACTTAAAAATTAGTCCCAAAGTCCGTATTCAGTGAGTAACATTTACATAGAAATGAAAAAACTGTCACCTAGCAGAGTAGAACATTGCTTTAGGGATTGAGTGTAGCAAAATAAAATAAAATTAAAAATTAAAAAAAGTAAACTAGGAACTAATTGTCAATAGTTTTTTTGTAAGAATAATGAGACTTTTCAAAAATGTATTTTTCCGTTTATAACTTAACAAGGGACTGGGATTAGGGACTTAGTATGAACGGCGCCCCTGAGTATTCGAACCTTGTCGGGGACCACAGCAAGAATGAGAAAAAGAACTTTTCCAACAGAAGGACAGTTCCATGGCAGAATTCAACAAAACCGATTCTGCGTAGAAACTGTCGTCCTCTCCACCTGCCTGTTCGCTTGCCGGTGTTGCCTTTTCCCCCGTGAACGAGGCCGTTTGATTCACCGTTCTTGCGAGCTCGCACCAGGAAATCGGAAGACCAATTCTCGGTTACATTTTGCGAGCACTTCTGCGTTTTTACTGCGAGTATGTCCAGCCTATTGCGGCTGCGCGATTAATTGCTCAGGTATGTCGACTCTTACCATCGCTTTGGCTTTTATAGGGTTTCGTCGCTGGCTTTGAAATTTTGTGGTCTTTTGTTTCGATATTTCGAAAACTGTTAACCAGCTCTTATTATAGATTCCGTTGAATATTCCTATAAATTTTAAATGTCTTGGCCTTAGGTTAGCATTTCTTTGAGAGAAAAAAATATCCCCTGGATTATGCTTGTGCAAAAGCATCCGAACAGTGCTCTTTTCAAATAGTTCGTGCATCCCGTCGAGTTCATATTTTGCATTCTGGTAGTGCTTACGTGTATTCTAGCTGCGGTGAGTTCCGTGGTTTTGGACATGGTGTCTTTTCTTTTCTTCGCCTTACGGAGCGAGTTTCTTGGTTTGGAACAATGAAAGTGCACCTTGGAATATTACTTCAGATGTTGCGTCACCCGAGTTGATGCTGAGAGATTGGTGTATTCGTTGTGAAGATTCATATATATGTGCTGCTATGACGTCCACATTGTTTAGAAGGCTGTCCTGGTGATCGGGGAAGTGCTAAGCTAGGCTAAGAGTCACTTCAGAAATGATTCACATTAAGCCATTGGCTACCTTATGGCATATAACTAGAGACGAGCTTGTTAGGAACTTTTTAAGAACTTTAAAGACTGTGACCATGGCCTTTCTTGTCCACGTAGGACATTCTTGGGATTCTACAATACTAAGTGGTCCATAGCGTTTGTTCTCATGATGATGCATGCCGTAGATTTCTATTCCATGCAAAAATTGCAGAGAAATTCTTGTGGACACCTTTCTTTCTGATATGGCCATCTTATTTCATGTAGGATCCTTTCCTGTGCAGTGCGTTTTACGAACTTCAAGATGACGGAGCCTTCGAATGAGCTCCATATACAAACTGTGGAGGTTAAAATATCCGAGGTCAGCTTTCTATCCTTTTTTAGTATTCTCTGGATGCATTTTGTGTACGGCATTGGAGGTAAGTATCGTTGTTTATATTATCCCTCCTGTTACAGTAGGTCTTGAAGTTAGGAACGAGTAAATTGAGGTGAGGAGTCTTGGTTAATCCGTAGGGATCGTACGTCCGTTATTTTTCAGTAGCAGGTCAATTTTGTCGTGATGGATTTGAGGAACTTTTTGTTTTGCTGTCTTGAAATTTTCATGTAATTTTCGTAGAGAATTTGATTGAATAACTCTGTGCGTAGAAAAAGGTAGAATCTGAGAAAATGACAATGAACATCGAGTTGGAAGAGCCAGAGGCAGGGAGGAGGAACAAGAGGCCATCTAGGCGTCATTCCAAAGTGTCCACGTACGATGAATCGGCTATGGACAAAGTAATTGAGGAACGAATCGAGGGATTGTCTACTCGGAGAGCGCCTAAGAGAAAATTTGACAGTGTGGAAAAAGGAATGGAAGTGGAGGCCATTGTTGCTGCTGCCTTGGGTTTCCCCCGAGACTCACTTACTGAGGAGGAAATTGTAGCAAATGTAGTGAGTACATTGGGCGGGAAAGAGCAGGAGAATTATATCATTGTTCGCAATCATATATTGGCGAAGTGGAGGGATGATGTGACTGTTTGGCTGGAGCCGGAGACTGTGATGAAGAACATTCGACCCCAGCACAGTACTTTGGTTGCTTCGGCTTACAACTTTCTCTTGAACCATGGCTACGTAAACTTTGGAGTTTCCCTGGCTGTCAAAGCTAGGTTACCAGCAGAAAGAAAGAAAGCGAAGGTCGTTATTGTTGGAGCAGGACTTGCAGGTCTTGGTGCTGCTAGACATCTGATGGCCTCTGGACACGAAGTGATTGTGTTGGAAGGAAGGCAGCGGCCTGGAGGTAGAGTATATACTAAGACGATGAAGGTGGATAACCTACATGCTGCAGCTGATTTAGGGGGTAGTGTTGTGACTGGAATGCACGGGAATCCTATAGGTGTTTTGGCTCGTCAAATGAACTGGACTATGCAGAAAATCAGGGACTCGTGTCCAATTTATCAACCCAATGGTCAGCTTGCTGTTGATGAAGTTGATAAGAAGGTGGAAGCCCAGTTTAATCAGTTGTTGGACACTTGTAGCAAATGGCGAGAGGCTAATCAGGAAAATTCACTTCAGATCTCTCTAGGGAACATCTTGGAGTTTGTACGGCACACTTCTGGAATGGGCACTATTCCCGCAGAGAGACAGCTTTTCGATTGGCATTTTGCGAATCTCGAATACGCCAATGCACAATTGCTTACTAGTCTTTCACTTTCTGATTGGGATCAGGATGATATCTTTGAAATGGGAGGGGACCATTGCTTCCTCAAGGGAGGAAATGTTCAGTTTGTAGACGCTCTGTGTGAGAATGTGCCAATCCTGTATGGTAAGACTGTGAAGAGAATACAATATGGAGACGATGGGGTGCGAGTGGACACTGCAGATGAGTCTTTTGACGGTGAGATGGTGTTGTGTACTGTGCCATTGGGGGTGCTGAAGAGGAACATGATTGCCTTCGAACCACCATTGCCTAAATACAAGCTGGATGCCATTCAGAGGTTAGGCTTTGGTCTATTGAACAAGGTGGTGATGCTCTTCCCAAGAGTATTTTGGGATACCAATATAGACACATTTGGGCATCTCGAGGAAGATCCCCACAACCGTGGCGCGTATTTCATGTTTTACAATTATGCCGCTGTGGCTGGGGGGCCACTGTTAGTGGCTTTAGTGGCTGGAGAGGCTGCCATTGCTTTCGAGTCCACTGCCCCCCTCGACTCTGTGACTCGTGTCATGACCATCCTCAGAGGTAACTGCGTTTTCAAACTCACTATGCTTAGGTTACTCGGAGTTTGTAGAAGTGTTTTGCGGTACGTTAAGTGCCGTTAAGTGCTATTCCAGTAGGAGGGTCTTTTTGATCAGGGGTGTTCTTTAGTCAGGTCATGATCACTGCAACATATAACTACCATGTTACTAAAGTTTTGAAGCAATTGGTGCAGGTATTTTTGAACCGAAGGGGATAAAAGTGCCAAATCCGGTGCAAACTGTATGCACAAGATGGGGGAGTGATAGTCTTTGTTTTGGCTCCTACTCAAACGTGGGAGTTGGGGCATCAGGCGATGACTACGATACAATGGCAGATCCTGTCGATGATAGGCTCTTTTTTGCAGGCGAGGCGACCATTCGCAAGTATCCGGCAACTATGCATGGAGCACTTTTGAGTGGTTTCCGTGAAGCATCTAATATGGCAAGAGTCGCGTTAGCCAGATTGGACCCATCTAAACCGGGAAGAACTGAACCAAGAGATTTGCTTACATATTCAACAATTTTGGCGGACCTTTTCAAGAATCCTGATCTCAAGTTTGGGAACTTTGCTGTCATTTTTAATCAGCAGGTGCTGGACCTCTCCTCGCTGGCGATTTTGAGAGTGCATATGATTTCCCCTGCGAAGAGTGCCAAAGTATCTGTAGAAGAGACAACTGAAATCATTGTTCCTGAGCAATTGTTCTTGTATACTACCATAACTCGTGAACAGGCTGTCGATTTGAGTAGATTGGAAAATGATAATGAAAGGTTACAGCACCTGTGTGTTAAATTTGGGGTGAAGTTGGTTGGGCGAAAAGGTCTTGGTCCGGCGGGAGATTCTTTAGTCTTCGTTATCAAATCTGGTCGTGCTGCTAAGAAGGATTCTCTACCGTAGTTCCAGTCTTTCCATCGTACTCTGAAAGGAGGGTTCTTACGCAAGCAACTCTGGAGGAATGATGGACCTTCAGCAGCCAAGCTCAATCAAGGGATCACAGTTTCATTTCCAACAACTTTAAAATTAGTTTTGGGTACACCTCTGATCGCAAATCACAATATTGTTTTAATACTGCGGCATCACGAGTCCAGTTCTGTGATCTTTGTTCACAAATCTAGGTGGAAGACCCTTGCGTCACCTGTACGCTTAAATTTGAATCTTGTACAATCAGAACATAGCAACGATGCCTCTTGCAGCGTCCCTGTAATACTGAGTGTGGGATATCCACTACTCTTATGGCGTTGCAGTTGCACATTCATTTGGCCAGTTTCCTGTTGGAAACGATATTACAATTTGTTTCATTCAATTGGCACATTTTGCGTTGTGATAGAATGATTCTGTTGATACCGCCTATTTCGGCATTTTCTGACTCGTTATTTACTCTCGCACAGTGGATGAAGCAATTTTTACCGGCTCTGCCCTTGGATAGTTCAGATATTTGTTTTCAAACTTTCAGGAGAATATGAAGAAGTTTTAACAGAATTGCAGCAGGTTTTACAATCTGGAGCCTCAACCTCTCAACTACTTACAGACATGGCCTAGGTATTAAAAACCAGTAGTGAATTCTGAGGAGGGTAAATAACTGGGGCGAGGTGGTTATTTTGAGAGTGGTCACCTGAGTTGTGGAGGTTTGATCTCATGGTTTGTCCTAGCTCCTTAGTTCAGTCCCTCACCATGCCCGTAAAGATCTAAAAACCAAGATTAAAGATTTTGAAAAGAAGCAAAACTTCTTTAACCCTTAAAGGATCATAGGGCATACTATACGTTGCCATATAATTGGTATTTGCTACCAGTAAGAAGTTTTAATATGGAATCTCAAGTAGCTCACTAGAACTGCTTTGATCTATTTTCCAACTTTATTGATCTCAAATGTAATAGAGGTGTGAATCCATTCCAAATACAAGAAAAATTTCCCGTATTGTATTGGTTGCAACGGTACGCTCAGTCCTTTAGGGGTTAATTCTACATATTTGAACATTTTAGAACAATTATATATTATTGTAATGACAAAAGAAGTGCAATTCAAACAAAGGCCAAGAGCAAAAATAAAGATTTAAAAAAACCAAACAACATTGGCACATCACAAAGGATGTGTAGGTTTGGAAGGGATGTATGTTGTGTAGTATCACAGTACACATAATGAAAACTAGCTAAATTTACTTAACACAAATAAATAAATAAATACGTGAATTAGAAAAAATAAAAGAGAAATAAAGGATAAAAGGAAAAATGTATTATGACTATAAAAGTAGGAAGGAGGTGTTCATTATATGTATGTGAGTTGTGAAGTATCAATCATGATTATGCATGTATGAGAGTTGTTATGTTATGAAATGTATATTTATGTATGTTGAGAGATATAAGTTTTTTGTTTATTATTTACTATTTGTTTTTCTTGACCAAACTTTTTGCAAAACAAACCTTGTGTTTTCCCTAACACAAAACTCTCACCACAACAACGGAGAACACAACTTTGGTGCAATATGTAAGAGCACAATGTGGAGATCCGTGACAATCATGGATTCTCTAAGCAAGCAAGCAATGGCAACAACACCCTTGATGTGTCGGGTGGCCATGTGATGATGGATCAGCAATTAGTGAAGATGTATGACTCACATCACTTCCCAACCATTGGTAACAATGATTTTGATCCAGTGGGCAAGCTCAATCTAGCCCAAGTTTGGAGTTTGGGCCTTTGAAAACCTTATGATGATTTCATCAATTGGGCCCAAAGTGTTGGTGCTAGTATAGTGCCACCTACGAAGCCACCTAGGATTAGTTGTGATTCCAACTTGGCCCTAGTATAAAGCCCTTGGATTGGATTTAGGAAAACCAACCAATCTTAGGCTTGATTTAGTCTAGCGGCTAGACGAAACACAAAAATTGGCACTTGGTGCGGTGTTTCATCCGCTAGGACATTTTCCACGTCATCCAGTTGTTGGATGTGCTGTCCAAGAGTGTTCCTCTATAGGACAAGTTTGGAACCACCTTTTGAGCAATCCTCAAATTTTCATTGCTGTCTTGTTTGCTGACATGGACTTATTGGTTGGTGACATGGCAAGTTGAAGTACCTCACAAAACCTTGAGTGTGAACTCTTCAATAGACAAAATTGATATTTCAACCACTGACATTTGAGATAATTTTATTCAGTTGCTAGTCTAAACATGTTGAAATCCAAAAACTTTGGGCTAGCCCTCAATTGGCATATAATTTTTTGGCAAAAATTTGCCTAAATCTTGCCTCAAAACTTGAGGGGCGGTTTTAGGGCTAGAAAATTTCCTGAAAAAAATAGATGAATTCACAAAATCTCTCCCCATGTTTGCACTAGATTTTCTAGCTTTTGGATGAAAGCTACTAACATTAGTGTATTTATTGGCTGAATGTACTCACGTTGTTGATTATGTCCAACTCTATCTAAATTTTCCTTACTTGTTGGCATGATGGGATGTATGTTGCTCTACTAGGGAAAAACCAAAAATTAAACACTGTCCTCAATCATGCCCCAAGTATAAAGTGGGCTGTAAGGTAGACACACCCAATCTAGAGCATGGTCCTAAAGTGGTGCATATGTAATTGGTGAGTAGATTATAAATCTAAAATCTAGGTAGTTCATAGATAGCTTATTTTTGTGTCACAGAAAATAAGCTATCTATGACTTGCCTAGATTTTAGATCTGAAATTTACTCCCGGTGTACATATGCACCACATTAGGACCATGCTCTAGATTGGGTGTGTCTACCTTAGCATAAGTTAGCATCCGCACCCTTGCACTCAATCCATGACTTGCTAAGTGTTTCCATCTGCATTTGGAGAGCCCTCAAAATTCTTGTCCCCCACCCTTACTCTTCAAGTGTGTTCCACAAATAATCGTTTGGTCCCATAAGAAGTTAATATTTGACCAATCATCAAGTGCATAAGAAATGGAGAGAAAGATAAAACTCACTAAATTTAAAACGAATAGTAATTTCAAGGGCCATTTCTTAACACTCTCAAGTTGAGAGTGAAGAGAACCTTTTGAGGGGCCTGAACATTTCTCATCCAAGTACAATGGTGCTTGGTTAGCATCACCACTTTGGGCTTGTAGAAAGTGTTGACCTTATCCAAGCATTAATCATAAACAAACCCTCCATTTGTGTTACTTACCCTAGTTCTAAGGATTGCAATTTTGGAGGTGCTTTAATTTCCACCCATGTTTTTGGGACACTAACCAAATGACTTTCTAACTAAATAGTCAAAATGGAAATTGATGAAAAGAAAACGTTGACCCTATGCAAACACTTGACCTTAACCAAACTCATAATACATGCTTTTGAGCAAAAAGGGAGTGAGGCTGTGATCTTATCCAATTGTTGCTCTTACAAAGGTTAACAATAACCAAACACCACCAAAACATTTTTGTAGGACGAATCTATTTTCGCCAAATTTGCAATGACGCCAGCCTATTACTCTATAAATGGCGGGATGATGTATTATTGGCTAGATTTCGACAAATTGCCGAAAAAAAATCCGCTGAGCACCACTGTATTGCCTGCTAGATCTCTTTACGGGCTGCAGTGGAGATGCTCTTAGTTCGACATCTGGTCGTCGTGCTTGCACTTCCTTACTCCCTCTCCACCGCCAATTGGTTGCGCTTTTCTCCGAGCATCTTGCTCAATTCGATTGTCCAATGGCTGGAATTCTGAGGCCCTTGAAGTAAGATTTAGATACTATTTGCTGTCATGTCAAAACGCGCTTCCGAAACTTCATCTTGCCGTAGCTACAGAAGTTGACCGGGTATGATGTAGCGTTTCGGTTTCGATTACAGACGTCTTTCTGGTAAAATTCGATTCACGTGTACAACGCACTTGCTTAACTTATCACTTCAGATTCCAATGTTTTCTAGAAATTTCGATTGATTCAATGTGCTGGAAGCGTTTCACTGTGTAATAGTTGAGATTATCTTCACTTATTTGGTTAGTTTTGCACGGTTCTACGTAATGCCATTGCTAATGTTCTTTTTGATGTGAGATGTCTTTCTGGTAATTTTCGATTCACGTTTATAACGCACATACTTATCACTTCAGGTTCCAATGTTTTCTAGGAATTTCGATTGATTCAAATCGTTTCACTGTGTAATCGTTGAGGTTGCTAATTATCTTCACCTATTTGGTTAGTTTTGCACAGTTCACGTAATGCCATTGCTAATGTTCTTTTTGATGTGAGATGTCTTTCTGGTAAAATTCGATTCACTTGTATAACGCACTTGCTTATCACTTCAGGCTCCGATGTTTTCTAGAAATTTCGACTGATTCAATGTGTTGGAATCGTGTCAATCGTTGAGGTTGTTATCTATCTTCACCTATCTGGTTAGTTTTGCACGGTTCTACGTAATGCCATTGCTAATTGCTAATGTTCTTTTTGATGTGAGAGCTGCCTCAAGAGCTTACAGTACATTTGCTTTTATACATCCTGCTCGGAATTTCGCTTTTTCCGAGTCAAAGTTGCTCTATTGTTGATTTCCGACATTCAACCTCTGTGTTCGGTATTGCAACGTTTGCGTTTTTTACATTAGAATGATTATAGCTGTTAACCAGATGTGATGAGCCTTTTGGTTTAAATTCTCGACGCCTTTCTGGTAAATTTAAATCCATATGTATTGCGCACTGGCTGAATCACTACCTTAGGTTCCATGGCGTGAGTGTCATTGTTTCTAGAATTCATATCTATGCACATTGCTGAAATCGTTTCATCGTGCATTCTTTGAGGTTTTCAGTAATCGCCACCGATTTGTTGTGCTTTGCCGCGTTTAGATTCCAACATTTGCTGCATTTGCTTCTTGTTTCTGTGAAAATTTGAGGTCTGGTGTAGAGCTTTCGTTTGCTTATATGTTTTGCTTGGAATAGCTATTATCGATTTGAAATTGCTTTGTTCTCTGGTTATTGAATTCTGGCAATTGACCTCAGTCTGTTCTTGGCATTGCAGCATTTGCGTATTCATTCTGATGTGCTTAGCTCTCTACCGCAAGCTCAGTTTGCTATAACTCTTGCGACCTGGGAAAGCCGGTAAGTATTGACTAAAACCTATTTTTTTAGTTCGCAATTTACGATTAATTTTGCTATGGTGACGTTGCTTGTTAACACTTCCTTTCTTAAGAATGCTTTTTGCCTTTGTTGCTCAGGATCCTCTGTTTCACCGACTCGGGATTCGGTGCCTCTTATTTTATGTTTACATTTTAAGGATTGAACCTCTTTTGTGCTGCAGAGATGATGGCTTATGCGCTGAGTCAGAGAACGAGTCTGAATCCTTTGTTTCCTCATTTTTCTATATCCAAGCCTTCCAAAGCCTCTATTTCGTGTTTTCCTCAGCTGGCATGTCGCTCGAGCTTCAGTCAAAGGCTTCCCGGAAATGATTTTGTTAATCCCTTCTGTGCTTCGAAATTGCAATTCAAAAATCTTCATTTACTAGGTCAAGACTTGGTGACATTGACTCATGCGAAATCAGCGTCTGCAGAGGCGACGGAGGAGGCCTCCGAAGAGTCGGTTAAAATTCTGATAGACACTTCTGCAGATAAAAAAACGACAGAGATTGAGATTGTTGCCCCGAATTGGCCTGGCATCTTAGCTTCTATAACCGATAAGTTCAAGGTGCTTGAATTGGAAGTGATTAAAGCCTCGGTTGATCTGAAGGATGGCTATGTCTTCTACAAGTTTTGTGTTCAAGATCAGGAAGGTAATGCAA
Source organism: Ulota crispa (assembly GCA_963920765.1). Lineage (NCBI taxonomy): Eukaryota > Viridiplantae > Streptophyta > Bryopsida > Orthotrichales > Orthotrichaceae > Ulota > Ulota crispa. Next base: position 14,010,045 of record OY987246.1, on the reverse strand, counting down.
TAGTGCATTTTGAACGCCTTAAGAACGTCGAAAGGGCCTTGCGGAGAGTTCTGAATCCGGCGTTGTGGTCTGACCTCGGCAAGAATGTCAACCTCAGCCAGAGCATTGGCGATCCTGAAACTCAACGACGAAGGCGCCTTCTTTGGCTCATGGATCAATACCTGAAGAATGATGTGCCAAGCATTCAAAAAAGCATCGTCGATCATGTCGAGTACACCATTGCGCGCTCTCGTTTCAAGTTTGATGATTTTGAAGCTTACAAGGTACTCGACTTGACTGTCTAGTTTCATGATATTTCTTGAACTTGAAAGAAGTGCAAATCATGTCCTTTTTGTATATGGATGAATGATGGGCAGCATGTTGCAACAACCGAAGTCATTCTCTCAGTTCCTTGAGAAGCTTTTTTCATGCTGATAGAGTACTTATGGTATAGTGCATGACACTTATAACCAACAACTCCCAATTTAAGCGGTTAGCCTAAGGCTTTGTCAAAAAAAAGTCATCAAAAAATCAAGTCCACCATGATGAAGCTTAGGGCTTAAGCTTATCTTGGTGGACTCGATTTTTTGATAACTTTTATTTTAACAAAGCTTTAGGCTAACCACTTAAATTGGGAGTTGTTGGTTATAAGTGTCATGCACCGCAGAATGCTTCTAGCTCTGATATTTGATTTGTTTTTGGCGCTATGAGTTTATTGGAGCAATTCCGTGCTATAGAAGTACTTGAGCCAAAAGAAGAATATCTAACAACTTTTCTTAGTTCCTGAGCCGAGTTTTCTGAAACTCCATAATTTCCACGACTTTCATAGACAGCCCACTATCTTCACTGCTCTTGGCTGAGGTGGCTTTAAGGTTTGATGCTACATTCCTTGGAATATGTGAGAGTACTAACGATACAGAGGGCTATGCTCAGGCCACGGCTAACAGCGTGAGGGATAGACTTCTTGAAAGCTGGAACGATAATCAGCAATTCTATCGAGACAATGATTCTAAGCGAGTATATTATCTCTCAATGGAGTTCCTCATGGGTACGAGCCCTTGCTAAATCAATTTCGTATGTGATCTCATTATTCTACTAGTTTCTCTAGTACTGAAGGATCACCTGTTCTTGAGGTTCTCATTTGAGCGAACAAAAGGTTTGTTGCTTCTACCAAATCTACGTGCCGTTTTCATGATTGTGCATTCTCTTGTATATATTTGGTAGAACTGTCTCTAGCTTTCATCTTTTGTTTGATGTTACCCCGAATTGGTTTTAAATAATGCAAGACAGGATAAGAAAATGGAACATGATTACTGCGTTTCTTCTCATGTTTCTAAATTTGGCAATCTGACCTGATTCGAATTTATTGGTGGGGTTATTGAACGTTTGAAATGCTAAGTGTCCTTCGCTTCAGGAATGCTCCTGTTTACTTAAGTAGAACTTTGTAATAAAGGAGCAGAAATGCTTGGTATCCCTCCTCGCTAGTATTTCCAATTTCTGAAGACAATAAAATTTGAGTGGCACTGAAGAGATCTATGACGTAGCAATTTGAGCTCCTTTAATGTACACTTAGCGATACGTTGGTCATGGCATGAGAGCAACCATAAAATTGAACTAATTGTTGGACCTTGAAGGCAGAGCACGACTTTTCCATTTATCAGTTCCTCGTACTTAGACTGGACGAGTTTCTTCTCACTTTTCAATTATACGGTATTGACAGGGCGTTCATTGCTGAACAGTGTGTTCAATCTGGGCATTAAGGGTGAATACGCCCAAGCACTAGCGGAATTGGGATACGATCTCGAAGTTGTTGTTGAGCAGGTGCGTGCTTGGTTTGTATTCTTTTGGATTCAGTTTTGCTCCGAAGCATTTAGAATAACATGTTCTTGTTTATGCGTGTTCTCTCAATGGTTACTACTACTGTTTTCCATTGAATCAATTTTCTGAGGCCATTGCCGCTAATGTAGAAGCGTGATTTCTATTCGTTCATCTCACAGGAGAGAGATGCAGCATTGGGAAACGGAGGTCTGGGTCGTCTTGCAGCTTGCTTTATGGACTCCTTGGCTACCATGAACTACTCTGCCTGGGGGTAATACTTTTTGTCATTTCATATTGTTGTTACCAAATTTATCAAATCAACTCCTCTTCAATTGATTATCTTTTGCTGCCCGCATGCGAAGTGCAAAACGCTTCTTTGCATGAAGAGAGCACAATTAACTTTACAGAAGACTGGCTTATCGTGTAGGTATGGTTTACGATACCAGTATGGCATGTTCAGACAACAAATTCAAGATGGCTATCAGCATGAGCAACCTGACTATTGGCTCAATTTCGGTAACCCCTGGGAGATTGAACGAGTCCATGTCACGTATCCTGTGAAGGTAGATGGATTCTTTAAATCTGGCGACCAGAGTAATTTATTTAACCTTTTGTCGCTGCACGCGTTCCAACAGAAGTTGTAGTTATGGGATGTGAATTTTGTTTGTAGATATTGAGTCTCGCTGTCAATAGGTGTTTGTCTTATTTCTAAAGTGCTTTATATTGGTATCATAGTTTTATGGAAAGGTTGATGAGGACTGGGTGGATGGTCGAAAGCTCATCAAGTGGATACCTGAGGAAGAGGTAAAACGACAATTAACCGTTGCTCTTAGATTCTGCATCTTAAAGAGTATATCCTGTTTGTATGTCGACTCGCCATATCGTAAGTACAACAAATCCTTCGTGAAGTATCTCACCGTTTCACCTTATCCTGTTTTTGGCATATGAATCGATGCTCTAGCATGTCAACTTTTTAGCTGTTTTGCACCGAGTTAGTGGTATGCTTCTGGCATCATTGCATTTACTTCATCTCTTTTGTGTTGGTATGATGATGTTGTGTTGGTACAATTGGCACTTATAGGTGGAAGTGGATTGGATATGAGATAGGTAGAAGCAGTTGCTTACGACAATCCGATACCTGGTTACAAGACCAGCAACACCATCAACTTGCGCCTTTGGGCTGCCAAACCTAGTGGAGAATTTGATTTGGTATGAGACTTCCTCTCTGGATCAATTGTTTCTTTCGCTTCGATGTACGTTCCAGACCGATTCTTCAATTAATTGTATCTTAGTATTGTATGCTCAATATATGTTCAAGAGTGTTGATAATCATTTATTGCTGTTGAGAAGCTTAACTAACAAATGTCCGTGACACCAAATCTTTGCTGGCATTTCAGCAATCATTTAATACAGGGGACTATGTGAATGCAATTTTGAGTAAGCAGCGCGCAGAAACAATCAGTAGCGTACTCTACCCAGACGATCGGACATACCAGGTCAACTGATCTAATATTTTGGTTCTTTTGGACAGTAAACTTCAAGTGTTCTATTTCAGATATCACTAAATTAGGAATATGGAGTAATTTTTGTCTTACATAGTGTTCCCCTTCACAGTTGGCTGTTTTCCTCGACTGTTCTTTTCAGTTGTGAATTATTCTGGTAGATTTTTCACAAATGAAGTCGATAAGTTTTAAGTTTCTTTGTGTAAACATCCTGCTGTATATCTATGGATGCGTATTTATGTTAAAGAAACGTGCATCTCGGCAGGGCAAGGAACTGCGTTTGAAGCAGCAATACTTTTTCGTCTCAGCAACTCTTCAAGACATCATTCGTCGTTTCAAAGATCACCATTCCTCTTTTGAGGACTTTCCTGAAAAGGTGATCGTAATTTCTTCTTGATATGTCTTTGCATGTGCTGACGATGTTTTTCTTTCCAATGGTACCTCCTGTTTTAGAAGCTTCTTTCCAGTTATGTGCTTTATGAAATGCGACCAGTTTTCTTTCGACATACAATTGATGCTGTCATTATACAGGTAGCTATACAACTGAACGATACACACCCAACAATTGGAGTTCCAGAGATGATGCGTTTGCTTGTGGATGTTGAAACTTTAGAGTGGAGTAAGGCCTGGAACATCACCACCAGGATTTTCTCTGTCACCATTCATTCAGTACTTCCTGAAATGTTGGAGAAATGGCCGATTGAACTTTTACAGAATCTTCTGCCACGTCACATTCAGGTGATTATTACTCTCACCTAGCTGCTTTTATTAAGATCGTGGCTTTACTAGCTGCTTTTCTAGCGTCTCAAGAGTTAATTCGTTTCACTTGCTAGAGCACCCTGTCAAGATCATTCGATTGAGTAAGTTTTGCAGTTCAAGCAGAATCATTCTCGATAGCATGCCTTTTGTATGAATTTGTGAATTATTACGTTCATTGGGAATGAGTTTTGGCTCACATGCACTGCTTTGTCCAGATAATCTACAAAATAAATACCATTTTCCTGGAAGAAGCGAGAAGCAAATTTGGTAACGACTACGATCGTTTGGCTCGACTTTCTATTGTCGATGAAGGAGAGAAGAAGGCAAGTTTCAATCCCTCGTTGCTGCCATATAATGCCCACAACCTCACTTGTCCATTTTGATTCCACTGCAAACTGGTGAGATATGTTAGGCCACCGAGTGGCTTTGAATAAGACTCCATATCAGCCTTTGGTTTGAACCGACTGGAACTGCTGACGATGCAGGTTATAAAGATGGCTTCATTGGCGTTAGTAGCATCTCACACTATCAATGGTGTGGCTTGTACTCATACTGAGCTTTTGAAGGGGTCTATTTTTAAGGTCGGTTCTTCCTACCTTTTAATGTAGTCGTCTTATGTTTAATTTCAGTTTAGCATGCGCTAAGCTTTGACCATAAAGTATGAAATGAGAAATTGGAAAGTAGAGCGCTGTTACATTCTGCAAGTTGATTTGGTTATCATGTTTTTGTGGTGGAAATTTCCAGGATTTTTACGACTTATGGCCTCATAAGTTTCAGAGCAAGACAAATGGAGTCACTCAGGTATCTTCTTGCTATTAGGAACATTTCCGAAGTAGTGAGAGTCTGCTGTTCTAGTTTTTTGTGTACTCTCTCATGGTTCTTTATTAAGGGCACTAATATTGGCATCAAAACATAGGAAGATGTGAGTACAATGCGCCGCAGAGGTTAATAGCTGGATCTGAACACTATATGCATACAGCGGCGTTGGTTGGCGTTTTGTAATCCTGGATTGCGTGATGTTCTCACGAAATGGCTGGGGACGGAGTCGTGGATAACGAATCTTAAACTGCTGACTGGTCTGCGGCAACATGCCGATGATCATTTTTTGCAAACGCAGTGGAATCTGGTCAGTTTCGTATCTTTCATGTCAAAGCTTTGAGCAATCTTTTTTCTCTTTTTATTCCTCGTTTCCATTTTAATGTTTGATATCCGCTTAGTTCATTACAATCTCCATTAATGTCATATTTCAGGTTCGGCGCTACAACAAGGCACGTTTGGCCTTGTATATTGAAGGAATCAGCGGTGTCAAGGTACGCTCGACCATATTATTGCGTATGATACTAGTACAGTTATGTCGATTTGAGGAGAATGTTTCATTTGCCCTTTTTCCGGCGAGGAGTGTGCCATGTTGGGTATGAAATAATCTGTCGGAAGCACTTAGGTTATTAGTAGACAGCTCCGGTCGCTTACCTGATAGACTCCCATTTTTCAACAGCTGCTTGTAGTATGGTTTTTTTCTCATTGACTTGTATTTTGAGGACTGCAATGACCGAAGCGAGTGAAATTAGCTGATTTAATGAATATTGTATGACATATCACTGTATTGTAGCTTCTGCTAAATGTTCTAATGTGCATTTGATCGTTTACAGGTTAGCATTGATGCTATGTTTGACGTCCAAGTGAAGCGAATCCATGAATATAAGCGCCAGCTTTTGAACGTTCTGAGCATCATCCATCGATATGACTGCATCAAAGTTACTAGCTGTTTTCCCCTTCACCCTTGTGATTGAAAATTATTGATTGTTCTCTTAATACCCCACGGGTAGTGTGTTGATGGAACCAAATTGTTGAGTCTCCTAATGATTCCTGGCCAGAAACAGTGATGATTTTAAGATGTGGATTTTTTTCAGAGTATGACTCCCGAGGAAAGGAAGAATGTAGTACCTCGTGTCTGCATCATTGGTGGGAAGGCAGCACCCGGTTACGAAATTGCAAAAAAGATCATCAAGCTCGTGACTACTATAGGTGGACGAATCAACAATGACAGCGATGTTGGCAATCTTCTGAAAGTGGTGAGTTGAGGGTGCGATTTCTTTCCTGCTCTGTAATATCATTCAAATTGTCATGCACTAGAACAACCTAATCCCTGTGGCTTGAATTGCGAACAGATTTTCATTCCGGATTACAATGTATCGCTTGCGGAACTTGTTATACCAGCAAGTGATTTGTCACAGCACATCAGGTGAGTTTCTCTATTGTGTTGTTTTATGAGAATTCAGAAAAACTTGTAGTTCTTGTTGAAAGTTTGTAGCCTTGTATAGTTGATTGGGTGACTATCAACTTGCAGCACGGTAGGTAATGAGGCATCTGGCACCAGCAATATGAAGTTCGCAATGAACGGTTGCCTTTTGTTGGCGGCAAGAGGAGGTTCCAACGATGAGATTCGACAAGAAATAGGTGACGAGAATATTGTAAGTTCTCTTATATTTTGGGTAATTTAATTTATCGCAAACGATGTTATCAATCATGATAAATCTGGTTGAACTAACATGTCAGTAGAATTTTGAATAGTTGGTGTTTCGTGCCCTTCATGAAACCATTCCAATATCTCCAAAAGGTGCAATCAGAATGATGATGCAAATGTTCCGGTGATCATTGCAGTTTCTGTTTGGTGCCAAAGCTGACGAACTGGGCAAGCTCCGCGCTGAAAGACGAAAGTTCAACCCCCCACGAGACTTCTATCGTGTCATTGGGTACTTTCCATCTCGGTGTCTCTTAACAAAAGATTTAAGTTACAAGCTTTAAAAGCTTGTCATTCGTTAAATTGGAAAAAAACACTTTCCCAAAACGTATTTTGGGAATTCCATCATTGATGTAAGGTCTTGAAGAAATCCTCATAATATTCACTCTAAATCACCTAAAAACTCTTAAAAATGAAATATTCAAAAGTCCCAATATGTAAGCTTTTTTTCCCAATTTAATGAATAGCGCGTTTTTTGTGTTTGTCGGTTACCTCTGTACAACATGCATCTAGCTTCTATTGTTTGCAGATTTATGTGCTCTTTGAATCTTTGAAGGTTCACAAGCTTATCCAGTGCATGTGGTTCAACTATGATAGGATGCTCCGTAGTGGTGAATTTGGCCACAAAGAGTACTTTCAAGAGTTGTGTGATACCGTTGATGGCGGCGATGACTTTTACCTCGTTGGGAATGATTTTGCCAGCTACTTGGAAGCTCAGGTATTCAAGCAATTCCAATATAGCTTCTGTATTTAGTGACCAAACCGCTAGCTTTGTTTTTTGATGTTTACAATAGTCCACTTGTACACATGTGTTGATTTCAGCATTTTGCAACGTGTTGGTGTTCGTGTACCAGGCCGAAGTTGATAAGACATTTGTGAATCGAGCACGGTGGACGAAGATGAGCATCATGAGTACTGCAGGATCAGGCATGTTTAGCAGTGACCGTACTACTCAAGAATATGCCAAGGATATATGGCATATTCAACCAGTTGAGCGTTCCTGAGTCTTTTACTTGGACCAGTCTTCAAATATATTTTCGTTTTGCGCACTTGATGCTCCATTCGTCCTGTAACATGTGTAAGTGCTTTGTTCTCGTTCAAGCATGTAAATTCCTTTGTATGTTTGTGCGAAGGATGTATTAGCAACACGTGATCCATCCGTGTATCCCGCAGTGTGTGCCAAAAATATCTCTTTTAATCATAATCAGTAGTTTTGAAGGAGGGTGATCGCTTCTGAAATCTCTCTTTGGGTGTTTATTTTCCCTTGAGCACCTCGATTTCTTTTTCCTGTGCACAACAATGAAAAGCCTTGAGAGTCTAGCTACCATTGAAGATGTTACCAGCATTACAGGTAAGGTAAAGCAAACAGCCATTCAAATATGTTGCACAAAAAAAGCATACAAAGGACATGGGAATGTGCCTCTTACACCCTCTGAACATATTCTATACTTCTTACTTGAAGCGTGCCCCCCATACCCGTGCCGTCATGCCTATGCCCCCCATACCCGTGCCGTCATGCCTATGCCCCCCATACCCGTGCCGTCATGCCTATGCCCCCCATACCCGTGCCGTCATGCCTATGCCCCCCATACCCGTGCCGTCATGCCTATGCCCCCCATACCCGTGCCCTCATGCCTATGCCCCCCATACTCGTGCCCTCATGCCTATGCCCCCCATACCCGTGCCCTCATGCCTATGCCCTCCATATCCGTGCCCTCATGCCTATGCCCCCCATACCCGTGCCCTCATGCCTATGCCCCCCATACCCGTGCCCTCATGCCTATGCCCCCCATACCCGTGCCCTCATGCCTATGCCCCCCATACCCGTGCCCTCATGCCTATGCCCCCCATACCCGTGCCCTCATGCCTATGCCCCCCATACCCGTGCCCTCATGCCTATGCCCCCCATACCCGTGCCCTCATGCCTATGCCCCCCATACCCGTGCCCTCATGCCTATGCCCCCCATACCTGTGCCCTCATGCCTATGCCCCCCCATACCCGTGCCCTCATGCCTATGCCCCCCATACCCGTGCCCTCATGTCAATGCTCCCCATACCCGTGCCCTCATGTCCATGCCTCCTATACCCGTGCCCTCATGCCTATGTCCCCTTCATACTTGTGCCCCCCATCCCCATGATTGGGTTATTGAACCCCATGCACTCTTATCCCCACAATTTGGTTACGAAATTTGTTGTAACATTGCTCACTCCTAGTCTACTTTTCATCCATGTAGCTTCTTGTTAACACTCAATTAGGTCTAGCTTATTCATTCATCCAATTTGATCATCCAACTACTCTCTGTATTTATACCCTTTCTCGGGATCTCACAATGCTTCTACATAATACAACTGCTTTCACAAGCTTTGTACATCTGTGCGTCGTTCACATGCATTCTTAGTTATATTGCAACATGGTATCAGAGCGACTCGTTAGTAAAGGTTGACACCCGCAAGACCAACTAGACAAGAGACCAAGAGGAACGAGATTGAAAGAGAGAGAGTGAGAGAAAAGAGAGTTGTTGAGTGATAGGGATCGACGACACCACCACGGATGAAGTTGATCAGAGAGAGATTGACGAGTCCTACTACTAGTCACAGTTACTCCTAGCAGTTGATAACAAAGAGAAGAGATGAACACGATGAGTGACAACAAGAATGTGTCTGTTGGTGATTCGAACAAGCTCACATGCCTAGGTAACGATTACGTGTGGTCCCTCAAGATGAGGGCTATTGCGCAGGGAGAACTGCTGGTTCTTTATTGAGCAAGAATAAGCGCGGAAAATTCTCCGACATCCCTTCCTCAACTTGGAGGCAGATTGGTTACAGCAACTCAGCTAGACTAGATGAAAGCGAATGTGCTTTCAGCCATTATATTGTCCGTTAACAATGATTTAGTTGATCTCGTTGTAGCACATGTTGATCCAACTCTTGCTTGGGCCGCCTTGAAAACTGCCTATCAATCTGGAGATCAAACACAAATCTTAACTCTCACGAGCCACTTACAAGCAATCAGACTTGTAGAAGGTGGTTCTGTTGAGGACTACCTTAAAAAGGCTAGAGAACTTCAAAATCGTCTAATGAGCATGGGAGAAACAGTTCTTGACAAAACTATGGTCCAGCTCATATTGAACGGTTTACCACGTAGTTATGAAAGCACCATTCAAACACTAACACACATAAACATTGCAATGTCTTTTGAACAAGTGGCTTTGAGCATACTCACTGAATCCCACAGACGGGAACACCATGCTTTGCAGCTTGGCGATGAAGAAGCTCTAGCGGCTACTTTTGAACGCAAGGCTTCTATACGAGGTGGACACCAATACTGGCGTGGAGCACCACAAATCTGGCGAGGGGGATTTCCAAGTTGCGGACCTCGTCCACTGCTAGTTTGCTACAGCTGCGGTAAGGTCAGTCACTTTGCCCGTGACTGTCGACACCCAAGAAATCAAAGCTCGACTTACTCTTCCAACCAAGGTCCACATTTTGCAAACTCAGCAGAATTTTTCAACGCTGCTCTATCTAATTATTGAGGTTGTGGAGAGTATGGGCCATAGTATATGGATAGTAGAGCAACAGCACATATAGCCTCGGACAAGCAAAAAGTAGACGTCTTTGAACCAAGTTCTTCAAGTGTCAAGATTCAGGAGGTACACACCAAAGGTGGTGAATCTCATTTGGTTCGCGAAATCGGAACTTCATCTGTAAAAACCGCAGCTGGATCAATAAAATTGTCCAACGTTAAGTATGTACCGTCTATGCGTAAAAATCTAATTTCTGTAGGCTTTGTTGCAGACAACGGAAATATTATCGTGTTCTCAAATTCTCATTGTTGGATATTTGATAACATTGATTCACGTTGAGTTCTTGCAATTGGCCACCGAAATTTTTTGAATGGCCTGTATACTTTTGGACAACAGTTGGAAGCAAATATTACTTTATCAGATGATATTACAACTCTTTGGCACAAATGTTATGGTCATTTCAGTTATCGTGGATTACAACATCTCTCATAGGCCAAACAAGTACATGGCCTCCTAGCATTTCACTCTCAAGTGCGACACGTTTGCCAATATTGCCTTACAGGTGGACAACACTGTAAACCGTTTCCTCAACAATGGTTAACAAGATTGGCAAAACTAGGCCTCAAAATTCACTTTGATCTCATGGGCCCACTCACACCAACCTTAGCCAATTCACACTTTATACTTATTTTCACGGACAATTTCTCGCGAAAGAGCTGGGTATATTTTTTAAAGAATAAGGACCAAACCTTTGAATTCTTTTGTCAATTTTTAGCCAAGCTTGAGAATGAGACTAGAAACACACTATCTATACTTCGTACTGATAGAGGCGGCAAGTATACCTCTCACAAGTTCAATTTTTTATGCAATCAACGCGGAATTACATGGGAATAGACACAGGCTCATACTCCCCAACAAAATGAAGTGGCGGAATGTAGAAATCAAACTATCATGGAGGGGACCCGCAGCATGGTCACCAAATGCAAGCTGCCACTATATTTATGGAGCAAAGCTGTATTGACAATAAATCATCTGATACAACAGACGTTTGACGTGTTCTAATCAAGGAATGCCTCTAGAAGAAAAATATTTTGGTAAGAAGCCACTTGTCGATTACTTCAAAGTTTTTGGCTGCATAGCTCATTATGACGTCTCAAAGATAGCTTGTAAGAAATTATATAGTAAGAGCTGCCAGTCTCTTTTTGTAGGCTATGACACACAAAGCAAAACTTTTAGACTCTTTGACCCATGTTCTAGAAAAATAGTACTGACTAGAAACATAGTATTTGACAAATCCAAGATTGGACTCCACCACCACACCCAAAATATCCAAAACTTTGTAGATCCTTTCCTCGTGACCCCTACCAAAAATAACAATCACTTGTTATTGGATATGCCTTCACTAGACAACATGCCCGATCATGCAAACATGCAACCACCACTCCATCCCCAATTTGCTAAACCCCCTAATTTCTCTTAGTTTCACAGCTCAGATCTGCCTCACTTATTTCCCCAGGACAATAGTCCACCAAATTCCCCAAATATAGATAGTATCTCACAACTACCCTCAGATATTGTCCCAAATCCTCCTAATCCACCACCTCTCATGTACCCAACCCGCCACCGAAACCCACCAACCCATTTCAAAGACCATTACAGCTTAACCACCAATCTTCTTGAAGAACCTAGTACCTACGCTCAAGCTATATTTGATCCAACTGGAGAGAAGCTATGAACATAGAAATCTGATCCATCCAAAAGAACAACTCATGGGAGATCATTACCAAGGAACCCTACATGAAACCAATCATTGCAAAATGGATATACAAAATAAAGCGTCGATCAAATGGTAAAACCCACAAACTTAAGGCTTGCATAGTAGCCCAAGGTTTGTAACAGCGTGAGGGAATTGATTATGACAAAATATTCTCTCTAGTAGTTCGTTGGTCAATTATTTTTATCATTTTCTCTCTAGTTGCTAAATATGGCTGGGATCTTCATCACGGGGATGTGATCATAGCCTTTTTGAATGGAAAAATAGATGGTGATGTATATATGGAGGTACCTGATGGTTATCTTGGAGCGCGTGATTCCCCAAAAGTGTGTTGAATAAAAAGAGCACTATATGGACTCTGCCAATCACCCCATGCTTGGTATTCCATCATCGATAATTGGTTACTCTTCCAAGGACTCATTTGAAGCAAAGAAGACTCCAACTTATACTACCTAGATCAAAACGGAAGGAAAACGGTAATTTTGGTCTACGTAGACGATTTACTAATTACAAGCAGTGACGTTGAAAATATTTCAAAGCTGAAATAAGCCCTTCAGCAGAAATTTGAAATGACGGATATAGGAACAGCGACCAATTACCTTGGGATAGAAATTGAGTATGCAAGGGATGGAATCTTCCTCCACCAACGCTCCTACATCCAACGTCTTTTCCAACATTTTAACTTGCAGCATTGCAATCTTGCCAAGCTTCCCATGGATCCTAAAACTCAATTATGCAAGGATACTGGTACACCAAGCATTGACTCACAAGGCTGAAGGTCAATGGTGGGAAGTTTAATATACGCCACAAACACAAGACTTGATATCTGTTATACTATGAATTACATTAGTTGCTATATGGACAATCCACAAGAAGCTCACTTCCAGACAGTTAAGCATCTCTTACGCTACTTAAAAGGCACCATCAACTATGGAATTTTCTTTCCTTATGGCCATACAAGAGATTTACAAACCTTCGTGAATGCCGATTGGAGACAAGATCTTGATACTTGCTGCTCCACCTCTGGCATCATACACAAATTGGGCAAATCTAGCATTCAATGGACAAGCAAATTATAGCCAACAGTATCCTTATCAACCACTGAAGTAGAATACCATGTGTTGAGCAAAGTTGCGAAAGATATCATCTACCTCAAACGTATACTACAAGAACTCAAGGAAAAGCTTACAAAACCAACACAAATTTCAAGCGACAACCAATCATGTTTACGATTAGTTTGCAATCTTGTACTCCACTCTAGAACAAAGCACATTAGTATACATGACCATTTCATTCGGGAACAAGTACGCAGCAATGATATTACTGTAAATTTTGTACCCATATCCAGGCAAGAAGCTGATTTCTTAACAAAACTAGTTCCATACCCCAACCTTGCCTCTAATTGAGAGCAAGCAGGAATTCACCCAATACCCACACCACCATAGAACTATCATAGGATCTCATTTGTTCTTGTTTTCTAGAACTCTAAACCTAGCCCTCACCCACTCGAGTGTAAATCATCCATCTATCCACAACCCCTTCCAAGAGATTTTATGTCTAAAATCAAGAGATTGGGAACTAAGCTTACTATGACGGTTATCCCACCAAGCATCAAGATTCGCAAAATTCTCAGCCCAAAGACTATCACCTGTCTCTTCAAAACTATTGCTTCCGGCCTCCTCGTCCACCGGTTCTATCTCCAAGCGTCGTTTGTTCTCCACCAATGACAAAGGTTAACCTTGAATATCCGCCTCCAGATAGCAACCTCTGACCAAATAGCCAAGAAAAACAAAGATTTGATTGTGCACTTCCTCGACGCCTCAACGCACAATCAAAACAATGAACCACATAACAACAATCGCCAACTCAACTTGCAATTGTTTCAACAACAAATTCGTGTCAAAAATCAAGATTTTGCAAATTACAAACAAACCCTCAAAGCAACCGTTCTCTAGCTTTTCTCACTGCTATTAAAGCCTCCGATTGTTCCTGAAGAAGCGCAAGCCTCTCATCTGCCAGCCAACTCCGTTGCGCCATAGCTGCAATACACTCTGCAAGACAACAACCCACTTGTACAAATTTAAAATTAAACGTAGTCGTGAGCGAGGGAGGGTGTTGTAACATCACTCACTCCTAGTCTACTTTTCATCCATGTAGCTTCTCGTTAACACTCAATTAGATCTAGCTTATTCATTCATCCAATTTGATCATCCAACCATTCTCTGTATTTATACCCTTTCTTGAGATCTCACAATGCTTCTGCATAATACAACTGCTTTCACAAGCTTTGTACGTCTGTGCATCGTTCACATGCATTCTTAGTTATATTGCAACAAAATTGTCATCCTCAATTATGGATTGTGAAGGGAGACGACCATTGATGACATAATTTAAATTGTATTCAATTATATATATGTATATAGAGTACAATGTATATTGAAACATATTGAACACAGTCTAACAAAAAAATGGTTAAATATGGAAAATGTTGGATTTTGGCTTGTGAAATGCAAATGTTTCCTAAACAATCCCACTTATGCTTTTGCTTAGAATGCTCACAACTTTCTATTAGTTCTCCATTGTACCCTAAATAACCCAACCAAGCTAGGATCTCACGTTGAGGTGGGAAGTGGGACATAGTACGGGTAGTCACGGCACTTTCTTGAGCAAGTATGAAGAATGAGAATGCAAACGTGGGGCGTTGCTAGTGACTGTTGGAGCTTGCGGTTTGCTTAGTGTGCTAAACTTCTTAGAGCTCCATTGTTCTCCTCTGGAGGTGAAGAATGGAGTGGAGAATGAGCTAGCATGTGAACTTCTTACCATGGTTTGCTTGTTTTCCTGCTCGTGAATCACTCCTTCACCCTAACTCATTTTGCTCCTCCAATTGTTGGTCGTGCTGCCTTTCTCTAAGTAAACCATTCTCCATTCTCTATTCTTCACTAACCATCACACACAAATGGGGTGTCATAGCATCTTCACAAAGAAAAAAACTCCTATTGGCTCCTACTTTCACTCAGCTGATTCTCGATCTCCATTCTCTTCTCATTCTTTGAGAAGCCGTGACTACCCCTAGTGGGAACCGCCCCTCAAAAGAAATTATGCAGAGAAATCCCTATGAGGAAATAGTGGAGAGCAACCCTTTTTTTTTCGGCACCAAAGTGCCAATTGTCCCCTCCACATTGGAGCAAAAGTGGAGGGACAAAAATCTAACGATGGAAACTGGCACTCTGATGCCAAAAAAAAAGAGTGATGGAGAGTATCGAACAATATTTGAGAATTTTTTTTGGATGTCACCAACTAAAATCCAGCAATTTTCATGTTCAACCAATTTTTTTGTGGACTGTGCCGGATAATTTACTAAATTCACACTGTATTACACTATATTCAGAGTTTTTAGTAAAATCTAATCGGTGGTTTTCGTTGCCGACAATTTCAAATTGCAACCGGTTTTCTTTCCCAATACCACCGGCTGCCGCCGGTTATTCCCGCACATTGGTGGGGGAACTGAGGATCACCGATCGTCGGTACAACAGCCAGTTCCGCGCACTCCACACCGACACTTGCGCTGTTTTTGTTGAACACACCACTTTCTATTGTTTCTGGAGCTGCAGCTTTGAATGAATCCGCCCTCCCTTGACGTTTCTCATTCCACAATCCATTCTGCTCCATGAAGATCTGCTTCCTTTTTTTCTTGGTACAGCCAATCGCAGAACGCGAATCTGAAGCTTGAAGTGCGATGGACCTGATATTTCAATAGCGTTGCATTGCCTCTCTCTCTCTCTCGATCTCTTTTCTTGTGTGTAGCGAGAGTTTAGGGATTCAAGGCCGAGGTTCCCGATCGAAATGGGAAGCCCGTCTCCCTCGTGGACTGTGCTGCTCACAATCGCTGCCGCAGCAGCTACCATCGCCGTCTCTGCTTTATCAGGTAATTCGCGACGCTATTACGCTTATAGCTTGCTCCATTTCGAATTCATTTGTGAGGACGTCGCAGTTGACGAGCTTCTGAAATAAATGTGGCGAGAGGTTCTTCCCGTTCTTTTTGGTTGTTCAGAACCACTTAGCTTCGAAATTGGTGCGTACGTAGGGTTTAGGGTTTCTCGTTGTCGTTACTTTTCTAAACCCTTGCAATAGTTTTATATAATCATTTAATTCGCTATCTGCGTCCGGCTGATGGGATACGAAATCACATTCGTTGCGCTTTTCTAGAGGCTGTGATTAGTATTCACGATCTTGAACAGTAAACCCTAACCCTAGGTTTTGTTGTTTTTAAGTTTGGAGAGGATTTGTTTGATTGTATTTGTAACGTATCACTGGTAAATTGATAATGCTGACAAAAGAGGCCATTAAAGCAGTGCAGGAATGGAGGAAGCGGTTGTTAAGTCGACTTGTAGAGCTCGAGAATCAATTGGCTGCTGCTCACAAGGAGAGGTTAGCTGAGCGCATGGGACGTATCAGGGGACAACGGGTACGCTTCTTTGTTTCAGTTCTTTTTGTATTTAAAATTCTTGTTCAGCCTTGTGCTTTCTTGAGATGATCACGAGGTGTAGTTGCATTCGATCACTTCTCATTTCCGTTGGTTTTCTGCTCAAATACGCGTTAAAGTTTAGTGCTCAAAGCGTTTTTAGCACCTTAGTTTTTCAAAGTTGGTGTACTAAGAGGAGTGATATATCATTGTTTATTGGATAGAGCTATTGTTTCAGTCTTTTGTAGAACAGGTGCTGGAAACTCAATTTCAAAGATAACGCTCTTAGGATGAGGTGATTTCGTATTCTGAAGTAATGAAGCGTGCGTGTGTGAATGAATTGCAGGAACTTCGGCAAGCATTGTTAAGCAGCAAAGATGAGAAGGCTGGGAGTGCATCCTATCCCATGACTCCCATTGGGCTTATCCGGTCATGTTTCTCCACAAGGTAAACTTGCAAAAATTCCATGGTATTTGTACGTGACGCTTATTCATTCATGTTAACTTCCCTTGCGAATCTCACTGAGTTTGAACAGCACGTCTCTTTCTATTCTTGCGCTTTTTTCAGTTTCAATGATTGACTTTTTGATGATTGGTTGTGTTCCGTGTTCTTGCAGGAACGGAACACCACGACAACCAATGTTAGTCACTTTAGCAAGAGCAAGCCTTGTGTTGTCAAGCAAGAATGTAGCTGCCGAAGCGCTTGATGGTCTCTCACAGTACTCGCACTGCTGGCTCATTTATGTGTTTCATGAAAACACTGACCTACCTGGACTTTGGAAGCAACCTCCACACAAAGACTTTAAAGCTAAGGTAATGGAACTTATCTTCTTATCAGCAGTTTTTCACATTCTTATTGGATTCAGGAGATCCGTTGGTTTAGGGGCTACAAGTCGATTGGATAATATGTCCTTAATTCAAGCCAAGGCTTCTATTAGCAGTTTAACTTTATCGGCCTTCTAATTTGAAATCTGATTATTTCCGCCTACAAAACTCTAGACAAGCGTTTGTCCATAGTGAAAAGGGTACATACCTATCTTGCACTTGTGGGTATGCTCATTGTTATATAGCATCTGTCATGAAAATTTGATCACTACTACTTGATTGCTGTTATGAAGTCTAGCTGATAGTCGCGGCTACGTTTTAATCATAGTATTCAAGGGGTTATAGTTTTCAGTGAGAGATTTCTAACATTGTATGGTTTTCAGAAGTTGGAGTGAATAAGCACAGTTTGTTTATCTTTTGTATTTTGTTTGTAATTATCATTAGTGTGCCGCTAATGAAGTCAACTTTTTATTGTAGCTAGGTGCGGGTACCTCGACTGGATGGAGGTAAGATGGGAGTCTTCGCTACACGTACTCCACATCGGCCGTGCCCAATAGGCTTGACTGTTGCCAAGGTACATCCATGACTTCAACCACTCGTTTTGGTTGTGTGTGATGGGGCATTGTTGAACACGTCCGAGGCCTTGGTTTTTTTTTTCAGTTTGGATTCTAGATAATCTGAAACATCTTATTTCAACAGAGTTCACGTCATATTGCATTAGAGATGAACAAACAATCTTGTGTGTGTTTACCATGCAGCCAGGTAAATGCACCCGTCAGTATTTTATCAAGCAATAGTCTTATCATTAAAAACATTCTCGTTCTCACTGTGACCTACTTTCTTCAATGGCTTTTATGTGTAGATTGAAGGCATTCATGGGGCGACTTTGCTTTTGTCTGGAGCTGATTTGGTTGATGGCACGGTACCTGGCGCTTGACAGTATACCTACTAGTGTTTTGAGAACTATATCAGGAGTATTCGAACAATTGGGAATTTAGAATCTCCAACCAAATTTATGTGCATTCTGCAGATTAGGTGCTTGGGTGGAATAGGTTATGCTGCTCTGCTCTTGCTTTGGTACTGAAGGTGACGACAGTGACATTGGTATGTGTTTGGCAGCCAGTCTTGGACATAAAGCCATACTTGCCTTATTGTGACGCCATGTCCGATGCAATTGCGCCTTCTTGGGTGAAGGTATTCCCTTTCTTTGGTAGTTCTTTTAGTAGCTCTTTTAAATATCTGGTTTCTAAGCTGCTGTATCGTATCAGACGTTGATTCTTCCTGAATTGTTGCATGTAGACAAAGACTTATAATTCTTTAATTAATGATGCAGGCTGGAGGAGATGATGATGTTATCGCAATGGCATCAGTCGAGTTTACAGAGAGCTTCTCACAAGATCTTTCAAAATGTTGGGATACAATGGTGAGTCTCCTTTGGGTTTAGTCTTTCATGCGGTGCATAAATTTAGCATAGTGACAAAAACTTGAATTCTCATCTTTACATGATCAAACAGTAAGTTCTACAAAACTATTGAGATAAGGAATTTACAAGTGCTAAGTATTACGCATATGTAGTAACGCGGGGATGTGCTTTATCTGTGCTTGATCTGCAGGGCAAACTGTCATTGTACTCAAGCTGGACGGAGTTTCAGGCACTCCTCAAGCAAGTTCTGTCTCGTGACATACGTTCCTTGAGCCAGCGGCAAAAGCCTCGCAATGCCATTTTGAGTGTTTTGAATGAACAGTATCTGAATGCTCCCAAGGATGAGAGATTCGACCCGTTGCAAAACGCCACAGATAATGCCGAAAGATTTGATCTGGCCAACGTCGTCTCTGACGTTGATCAGTCTTCATCGTCCATTCACTTTGGTGAATTGAGCACGTATGACCATAGTATTGAGAGAGACGACAAGGTAGTGTATCATTTAGTATTGGAGGGTTTAGATGTTTCTTACACTTTGCTCGAAGATGGTGAAGTAGTAGTTGAAGGAGCTGCTCTCACGAAAATACTGAAGCCTGCTGCTTCTCGTGATTTTGACCCTCGAAATTGGAGGCATTCGTTTTCCAACAATGCGTAGTTTTAGTGTTGCCAAAGAGAACAATGGTGCAGCTCTTGTCTTTTGGTTTCTTCACTGACAGATTGTATTCTTGGCTGCCAAATTCCGTACCACTTACCTGCAGATTCTCTTTTGTAGAGCAAGGTGGGAAGGATGGTGGGAATGCCCAATGTGGCCGACTTCATCTGAAGAACGAGAGCTCAGTTGGGCATATGGGGCAGACGGGCAGGCAAGCCAGTCCAATGTGACAACCATGAGTGGCATGCTTCGCAGCTCCGAAATTTGGACTTTCGAATGGTCACAACTCCCGAAACTAGGAACGGTATAGAAAGTCTCTGCCAGACTCATCGCAAAAATGCTTGTGGATGTCACATCACATAGGGATACGTTATAAAGTCATATTTGTTAATTTGGGCAAAAGTGTACAAAATGGGACTTCTGGTTTTTTTTCCAGAAAATGTCATATTCATTCAATTGGGAATCCGTTGACTATTTTCCTCCAGAAGTACACTCTTTTTGGACAAATCTGAAATTTTGGACAGAGTTCATTAGCTAGGTTTGGAGTGACCTCCTCAATTCAAATTGAGGTGGCTATTTTGGATTAAGGTGAGGTACCAATTAGTACCTCTGTTTTTCCCAATTTACCTAATATGGCGTTTTATGCTAACAAGTCTACGTATATTTCTTACCTTGAGCTAGGCAATGCCAGTTACTGTGTGCATTCCATAAAAGATTTCAATCCAAACTGGTTCCGTGTGCCTGGTTGGCAGACTTGCGAAGGTGGAGTCCCCATCTGTTCCAACCTCACGCTATCCATACACTCTCTGTTGAGATCGGATCCAACAACAACATGAGACTTTTGGAAATGATCCATTTATAGATTGTGCGTACTACCTGTATAATTCAAAGAGAGGCTCAGCTGAATTTGTGCACAGTGCATTCCACAATGTAAAAACAGAGTAGCGATTCAGCGCATCCTTGGGACTGTGCATGTTTCCTAAAACAGCTGACATACTGTGCACTTGAAACGATCATTAGATTCCTCGTCTCTTCTTACTTTCATGCACAATCATGTGAAAATGGCATAAAAAAAAACGGCATTTTAAAGAAACAATCCTTTGGAACGCGTTATTTGTTAATTTGGATAAAAGTGTACAAAGTGGGATTTCTGGCTTTTATTTTTTAATGAATGCCATATTCATTGAATTGGGAATTTGTTGACTATTTTCCAATGAAATGATATATATAGGGAATTGCTAAAACCACACCCAAAATTCCTAACGCCACACCCCAAGGTGTGCTTTAAGCATAAAATGCAAGAGTTTGATGTTTCTTTTTTTGATTTGGATCAAAAGATGTGTTTTGCCTCTATCATCCTAAGGTTATATTTGAAAAATTTGGAGATGTTTGAATTTGAAATAAAAAACATAGGACTTTTGAATTACTTAAAGCAAAAACACATCACAAAAGTACCAATGAGGCAATAAAATTTCAACAAAAATTTATACTTGTTCTTCTTTCTTTCAAGGAGGTAGTAATGCCGTGACTAAATGAATGATGAACCACTTGAATAAATAAAAAAATAGCATTAAATTCTCAAAGTACATGGTCATAGGGGTGTGGAGTTAGCAATTTTGGGTGTGGCTTTAGCAATTCCTTATATATATCATTCAGAAATATGCTCTTTCTGGACAAAAAGTTCATTAGAAGTTCATTAACTAGGTTTCAAATGACCTCCTTAATTTGAATTAAGGTGACAATTTTGGATTAAGGTGAGGTACAAAATGATACCCATCATTTTCCCAAATTAATAGGGGGCTTCAAACATAAAATCTGGCCTTCTAACTTCTCACCTCATAGGATCTCCACTCACTAGTGAATTGTTTTTGTTCCCTCGTATGTGTAAAGTCTAAGACACCCATGAGTTTGTGGGAGTTTTTGCAAAAGAAGTTTTGGAGTTTGAGGACGCAGGTGCATGAGCCCCAGGAAGCCACAAAAGTGAGTTTTTAAAGTTCACTCCTCATGAGAATCATGTTAGGAGTGAAGTCCAGAGGTGAGTCACGTCACGGTTCACTAGTGAATTCACAGACTCTATGATATTTGTTAAATTGGGAAAAACGGTACATTTTGGGACTTTCAAATTTTGATCTAAAAGTTTTAGGAGGCCTCCTAAAACCGAGCTCATAGTTTTTTTTGTACACATGTCCTCACCTGAGAGGAGGAATTTGTGAGAGAAAAAATCTTAGTGGCTCAGACTAAATTTGATACTTTTGAATTTGGTTTAAGATAACTTTTTGGGTTTAAGGTGGAGTACAAAGTGAGACACTTGTTTTTCCCAAATTAACAAATATGGTGTTAGAGGTGAATCGCTACGTCACCTGAAAAAGTTTAAGTTTGAAGCCCCTAATGAATAACACGTTTTGGGGCCTCGACCACAACAACGAGTGTATACATTTGTCAACACCGATGTGAACATGTGCAGCCACTGCGGCAACAGCGCCGTCAACTGCTGCACACCGCCCCCCACTCTTCTCTCACCTGCTCCATCAAAAAGTCTTGACTTACTTGCAACAGAAGGCTAGTAGAAATGTGACGACAGAGATCTCAACGGGTGCGAAATGCAGGGCAACGACTTTGGGAATAATTGCCCACTTTTTGCTCACACCGCCCATCCAATCTACACATGGACATCCCAATGGACTGATCAGTAGTGGTAGTCACGGTTGGTTTGAGATTGAGATTTCCGTGAAGATTGAAAAATGGCTGAGCAATTGTAGGAGTCAATGGAAGTACTTCTTCATGAAAGGAGTGACGCCCTTTTTGTGGGTGATGCAGGATGAAGAATGAAAGAATGGAGAATGTTTTACTTTGAGGAAGGTAACATGGCCACCGATTGAAGGAGCAGAAATAGCAAGGGTCAAAAGTAGTTCACAAGCAAGTAAATGATAAGAGTTCTCACAAAAAAAAATTCTCAGACCATTTCTCCACGCTTGGGAGATGAGAATTTTTTTTCTCAATCTCCACAGAACTGGCCTTGAGCCAGTTGCTGACAGCTTGACACGTAAGTTTTCTGTGAAGATTGAGAAAACGGAAACTCAATTGTGACTACCACTAGTGAGTACGACGAACCAGTTTGTCAAAGCCTTTGCACTCGTTCGACCGAATTCCTGAAAATAGTACATGGAAGTTCCTAATCGTTTTGTCATCTTTGGAAAGCAGTCAGTAATGGTCAGTCATTTATAAATGTATCCACGTGTTTTTATAAATTCAAAATAGAAATGCTGAAGTACCGATTTCTTTCAGTAAATGTGCACTTTGTTCCCAAATAAGACTCAATATCACAATATTGTGTGCAAAGAACCCAGCAGTCCAGCAGCAGCTGTACTAGTGCCACGGGAACGTGCAGGTATGGAAATCAGGGTTTTTTTCTTTTTTCTTTTTTTGGGCTATTTGGAGCAGAAAAGCACCAAAGACTCGCATTAAGCTTATAGAAAAAAAAAAAACATGATTATTTGGATGAAATTGTCAAAAAAGCTTCAAATTTTAAAAAAACTTGGATGAAATTGCCAAATTGTAGATGAAAACCAAATTATAGACATGTATTATGTGCTAATGTGATATTTTCTATCCAATATGTGGATGAATGTTGAAATTTGGAGCACCACTATAACATTTTAAATTGCTACTTTGACACTCCTTAAAAAATGAAAAAAAAAAAAAGAACCTGATGGAAATGTGAGACTTTTGGATGACATTCTCCCTCCATTGGAATTTAGCACTCATGCTGAAGACTAAAGATCAGATTTTGATGTTAACCACTAGTACTAATTTCTTGCGAGAGAGCTTAAAGTAGTCAAACAAAACCAGTGAGAATAGGATTAAATTGCCAAAATCCCATGTTGCAACAAATGTAGAAGACATTCTACGCATCTCCAAACAGGGCAACTGAGCTGCAAGGTGTAAGCAACCTTCATGCTGGCGAGAGTTCCAAAGTTTCATTTGACACTTGTTCAAGCACTTGTGTAAGACCTCATATCTATATCGTTCCTAGTTTCAGGAGCTGGGACCACTCGAAAGTCAGAATTTTGGAGCAATAATCATTACTAAATTTCATTCCAAATCAGTCACTGAAGCATGGCTGTGAGTGGTAAAAGTCATATTTCCCACCTGAGCATGCTTTCACCGGCTAAGAACAAAGAAAGGTTGCCATCTATTTTCATAGATTCCGTTACATTATGAGACTTGGTGCCTTTGGCAGCTGCCGCTGCACGTATTGTCCCGATTCAAGGTGTAAATTAATTCCAATCATAATCAATCTAAACTGTAAACCTTATTCATACAGAATTATCTAGCCATACTCAATTTAGAAAAGTGTGCTTCAGAGCGCCATAGCTGTGACGTTTCAGTGTCCGGACCACTCTAGACTCTAATAGACTGCTGAAATCAAAAGTTCAAAAGGCCATATTCATTAAATTGGGAAAACCAGATTTTCAAGTTGTACTCACCTTACACCTAGAACTCGATTTAAAATGATCACCTCAAACTCCCAAAATCAGGGTTTCTTCCCAAATTAACGAATATGGCTATTCAATCGTTCTGCTGAAACATAGCCAATTTCACTGATAACCGCCATTTCAACAACAATACAAGGATTTTATTGAAATTTTCGTAATCTTAAGATATCTAACACCTGATCTTCCAGATCCTTCGAATGTCTGATTTACATAGACTTCCTACTCTAAATTGTTCTTACCACCAAAGTAGGCCTGATTAAATGGAGGGCAAACGGGACCCATTCTGAGTGACATCTCAAATTTCCACGGTGCGATTTGCATAATCATTGCAAGGGTTGAAGTTTGAACACGACGGAGTACCCACTCGAGCGTTGATCATGCACGTAATTGTGCTCGCAACTGCGAACCGAATCCCACTTTTGAGATTCACAACATTTATTTTATGAACTTCTGGACGAACTTCATCAAAAATTGGATTATTTCAGGGCCCCTCGAGATCCACCCCCATGCCATCTCGACACCCAACAATGTATGTGTGTCTGTCTAGAATCTACAAGAGCGACCACGTATGTATCGCTCCAAATGCTCTAACTGATATAATACATGCACCAGCAATGCCAGTGGCCCCATCATATCTATAAATCCCAGTTCGAGAAGTCCGGGGAGCAGTTCAGCCCGCCCTTGGGGGTGATGTGCTTCCCCAGCAGGAAGTCCGTCACCGCCGCCTTGTTGAACGTGTTCGACGTGTGGATGCCGTCCCAGCTCAGGTGCGCCGCCGGCTCCGAGCACCGCGACGACGTCAGGTTCACGAACTTGTTCCCCACCATGCCCGAGTGCCCGCACGTCACGGCCTTGTCGAAGTTGTACGCCCCTCCCGCGCCGCAGCACGCCTGCAGCGGAGCCGTCACGTTGAACTTCTCCGGCGCCTTCAGGATGTCCGTGTACACACCGTGCGCGTCGCCGTACAGCAGCGTCGCCTCCGGGTGCAGCACGCGCAGCGCCTCCATCCGCTCGCCCAGCACCTTGTTGTGGAGGCGCGTGATCTCGTTCAGGTCGCTCAGGCACCCGTGGCTGTCGTACTTGGCGTGCGGGCCGCCGTACAGCGCCAGCATGGCCGGCACGCACCCCAGAGGCGGCAGGTTCACCACCAGAATGGTGCTGGCCGTGGGCATGACCAGCGACGCCGTCGCCGGGGGCGTGTACACCACGGGGGTCAGCAGCGCCTTCACGTGCGTCTCGATGGCGTCCACCACGTGCGGCACCAGGCGCAGCGTCTGGCGCGGCGTGAGCGTGGCGTCGTAGAGGCCGGAGAAGTAGTCCTGGAAGCCGGACCACACCATGAAGAGCGACTGGCTGACGGAGGCGAGCGAGGGCAGGCTCTGGTTGAGGCCGGGGCTGTGGAATTGGGGGCTCTCGTAGAACCAGACGCGCACTTTGTAGCGCTCGTACCACTGCTGCTGCACGTCCAGCGAGAACGGGCTGTTCATGCCGGAGTCTCGGCGCCACACCTTCACGCTGCGCGCCGGCGCGCCGTACGCCGCGAAGTTGGTGCCCCAGGTGAAATCGCCGCCAGTGCCACGCAGCACCGGGTAGATGGGCCTCAGCCGCACTCCGAAAGCTGCAAAAAGCAACCAACAATTGCAACACGGATCAGCGCATCGCACTAAACCATGCCACTGCTGCAGCTCACAGACATAAATCAGGCACCAAATTCACCGTCGACCAATCGATACTGTAATCAGAACACCCCTCCTAGCACCACAGCCCGCACCACAGCAACACGATGCTGTCATGATCCTAGCTACACAGCGACTGCCGGACGCCATCCGGATGGACGAGATGGACGAGCGACGCTCGATTTAATCGATGGCACTACTTACCGAGGAAGTCGAGCAGCAGTTTGCCGTCGGTATATCGGTCGGCGGCATGGCCGGGGAAGAGAACGCCATTGGGGTCGAGCTCAGCGTGGGCGAACTGGTCGGGGAAGGCGGCGATGGAGTTGCCGGTGTCGGTGAGCGAGTCTCCGAAGGCGTACACCGCCGGGAATCGGCATTCGGGCAGTTCCTGCGCGGCTGAAGCCTGGTGACTCGACAGCAGGATGCAGGCAGCGACGACGACACCCCAGCAGAGCATGGCCATTCTGGACGTCGCGGACGCCATGTGTATCCAATTCTTAGACGTGGCCAGTCCCGATACCAGCGACTGAATCTACCGGGGAGCAAATTGTCGAGTCAGGGAAGCGCAACACCGTCGTGGTTCAGTTCACAAGATGCCGCCGTCGTTCAAATCAAAAGAACCCGTGAATCGGGTGGAGGCGTTAATCTGCAGCACGTGAAGGAACAGGTGTGTTGGTGGAGTGAGTTGTAAAGATGAATGAGATGGAAGAGCAAGTGCGGTCTATTTATATGGGTTTGCGAATTGCGAAGTCAATCCATGTTGAGTGGTGACCGAGCCTCACACACGGTAGTTTTAGCTTAGACTTTTCTTCACCACTGTAGCTTTATCAAATTCTGTTATAAAGTAATGCATTTTCAACACGATTCCGGATATTGTAGGAGTGAAGAAACCGGAGTAGAGAGTCCGGAGTAAGTGTGCTTTATCCGCGACGCGCTTGTCGAGTAGCGGATGCTGGAGAGTGGAGGACTGGAGGCTGCTGATATCCAGTTGCTCCGAGGGCTTTTCAGAAGTAGTGGTGCTGGTGCATCTAGATCCTGCAGTGCTGGTTGACCTCGTCAATGTCGTTTTTTTAAGGTAAACGTACCTATACCCGAGCGTTTAACCCCTAAATGCCCAAGGGTGTTTTCTTGTTTTTAGAAAGTAGTTTTGAAGTTTTTGAATTGTCCTTGTAAGATCATTATTAAACATTAAAATAAAATTGTAACCATTGAATCTTAAACTTCAAGATTTCTACATGGCATTACCCAAAAAGAATCCAAAATGGTCGCATAGATTTCAAGATATTTGTGATTGAATGATGATGAGTATGGAATTTTTTGTTTTTTTTGGAGCTACCCAAAACTTCTAATGTAAATTGGTGACTTTTGGATACAAAATTGGGAAACAACCACTTAGGATGTTTTAGTGTTCATTGTTGTTACTTCACAACCAATGGCCCCTCTTCCAAATCCATGACCACAATTTCAGAAATGAGCTTGCAATGCAGCTGTAAAAATGCAACCTTCTAATACAAAGAAAAATTTCAGCTTCAATTATTGACCAAAATCATTATGAATGAAAGAATTTTCAATGGTGAATAGATTCTAATTAGTATAACAAAGACATTCCAAATGAAATTAGTCCAAAAACACTTTTAGATTTTGTTAGATGTCAAAATTTCATATAAAAGGCCCTTATTGCCCAAGGGAGTGCCCAAGAGAAATCTTCACCTTTTGCCCAACTTGATGCCCGTCTTTTCAATGTGGCAACTTCTCATAGGCTCTGTGACACTATTCACAACACTATTCATGACACTATTCACAACACTATTCATGATAGAAAATGTATGCTTGTAGTTAACCTTCTACCAAAAACAAATGGAATAAGATATGGAGGAAGTTGAATTTGAACGGTGAAGCTAACTTCAGCACGCAACTTTTCCAAAAAAAAAACTACAAAAAAATAATATCTATGCCCTTCAACAAGGTTTCAAAGTTTTTTGAAATTTTTTGGACACTAGATTTTGGTGCCTTGGGCATTAGGGATTAAGGGTTGGGGGTACCTCAAGGTTTTGGAAAATTCTAGAAAAAAATCCGTAGGGTTAGCCTTTCAACAAGCTATCATGGAATGTAATTTTTGTGGAAAAATGTGGTGTAGATAATTTTATATTAAAGGGCAAAGTTGTAACTCAAAGGGTCCTTGTTAGCAACTCTAGACTAGCTAGCTTGGAATTGCTTGGATGAGTTCCTATACATGTGCTTGATTGTCCCAATTCCAATCCTCCCAAACTAGCTCCTAAACTAACATGTGGCATGATTTGCTTGTGCAAATGGCATTCACTGCTCCACTATGGGTTCAGTAGTGAGTGCTGCACACCTCAAAACTCAGGGTTGGCATTGGGTGACGCTCAGTGAACAATATGTTTACCTTATCACATCTTCAGATGAATATCACCAGTTTTTACTATACAGTACCCTAAAGAAAGACTACACAAGTCCCTCCTATAGGATTCAAAGAAACACCACATTAGGTAAATTGGGAAAAAAGGTACATTTTGGGACTTCTGCAGGTTGTACATGATCATGTACAATTGAGCTCAAAGTTTTTTTTTTGTACACGTGTCCTCACCTAAAAGGAGGAATTTGCAAAGGAAAAAATCTTAGTGGCTTAGATTGAATTTGATACCTTCAAATCTGGTTTTGGGTGACATTCTCAAATGTAGGTGAAGTACAAATTGGGACACCATTTTTTCCCAATTTACCTAATATGGTGTTAAGAAGTTTGTACTATAAATAAATTAGTTTTTGGCAAAATAAACATATCATCATGTTTAAAGGTACAAATTTAATCATAATGTATGAGTCAAATAACAAAAACTAATTTCCATAAAGAAATATGTATTTTACTAAATTTGGTTATAATCACCCTAACATTAGAATCTCTATACAAAAAAATTTGATTTTTTTTGGAAATGTTTGTTTGATACGAAGATGTGCATATGGATGTCTCCTACATATTCATGTAACTAAATCTCAAAAATTCATCACCAATGTTTTTTAATCTATTTTCTTGCAAAACCATGATTTTGGCTTAAAACAATTTACCAAAAATAGGATTTTGGTTTTTAGAAACTGAAATTTGGTATGCTTGATCACGATTGCACAAGGTTCACATACAAAAAATTTGAGAATAAAATGCCAATTATATTCTTTGTTATACCAACTTTATGAATGCCATGAGAGGACTTATGTACTCTTTTTTTGGGCATTGTACAATACCAAGTAGTATAGTTACTTAGTGCATGTTTTGACATTCTCAACAAGTTTGTATAACAAAAAATATAAATGGTATTATAATCTCATATTGTTGGTATATGATTTTCATGCAATCCCAATCAACCATACCAAATTTTGGTTACTAAAAGTAAAAATCCTATTTTTGGTAAAAAAAATTGTGTCAAAATCATGGTTTTACAAGAAAGTTGATTGAAAAACATTGGTGATGAATTTTTGAGATTTGAATGCATGGATGTGTTGGAGACCTTTGTGCACACATCTTTCCTTCTAACAAAAATCTTCAAAAAGTTCAAAATTCCATCAATGGAGACTTGAATGTTGGTGTAATCATGACCAAATTAAGTAAAGTAAATATCTCAAACTTTTAATAACTTTTGGCAAAATGAACATATCATCATGCTCAAAGGAACAAACTCAGTCATAATGTATGAGTCAAATAGCACAATCTAATTACCATAATAAATATCTATTTTACTAAATTTGGTCATGATTACACCAATGTTCAAGTCTCCATTGAAGGAATTTTGAACTTTTTGAAGATGCTTGTTAGAAGACAAGATGTGCGCACAAAGGTCTCCAACACATCCATGCATTCAAATCTCAAAAATTCATCACTAATGTTTTTTAATCAACTTTCTTGTATAACCATGATTTTGACACAAAACAATTCAATTACCAAAACTAGGATTTTTGCTTTTAGTATCCAAAATTTGGTATGGTTGATTGGGATTGTATGAGAATCATATCCCAACAATATGAGATTACAATACCATTCATATTTTTTGTTACACAAACTTGTTGGGAATGCCAAAACAAGCATTAAATAACTATACTACCTAGTACTGTATAGTGGCCTCCAACAAGTCCTTGGGTTCTTAACGCAAGGATTTAGTTTCAAGAACCCAAGGACTTATTGGAGGTCACTATACACTAAATATTGCGTTTAGGTTGCCCCACACTAATTTCTTGACATTTTACGCTATATTAATACTATATAACAAAATACAATTTACCAATATGGTGATCCTTTTTACCATGATCCTTTTATTGCATAGATAAAAACTTGCATGGATATATAGAAAAAACACAATTGGTGATCCTTTTACCACTTGGATAAAAACTTGCCTGAGTAAAAACCTACCTGGATAAGAACCTATGTGTGTAAAAATCTACGTGGGTAGAAACTTGCATGGGTAAGAACCTACGTGGGTAGAAACTTGCATGGGTAAGAACCTACGTGGGTAGAAACTTGCATGGGTAAGAACCTACGTGGGTAGAAACTTGCATGGGTAAGAACCTACGTGGGTAGAAACTTGCATGGGTAAGAACCTACGTGGGTAGAAACTTGCATGGGTAAGAACCTACGTGGGTAGAAGCTTGCATGGGTAAGAACCTACGTGGGTAAAAACTTACTTGGATAAAACTTGTGTGGATAAAAACCTACATAGGTAAAAGAATGCATGGGTAAAAATAAAGAATGTAAAAATGTTGCATAAATAATTATTGTGTGGGTGAAAAAATTGCGTGTGCAAAAAGTAAATAATCTATTTTTGTGTGAGAAAATAGTAGTGATCTCTTTAATGCATAGATAAAATATTTTGTGGGTATAAAACAAAAATTGCTTCATTGCAAGGGAATGTTTTGTAAACAAAGAAATATGTTTTACTAGCATGGTCAATTTTGAAACTAGATTACTTGGATAAAAAGTCTAAAAAAAAAGTTTCCAAGGAATTGTTTTACATAATTGGGCTTGAATTTATTTTGTGCCCTGTCAAACAAACGGGTGCCTATACTAGTACTATAATAATTATCATCAATAATTATTGTAATGCAATGTGTATTTTTCAGAGTGCCTGACAATAATAAGAAAGATGAGAAAAAATGAAATAGTTGTGTCAAGATTGTAAATCATGTGAAATCCTAGTATTTAGAAAGTAGAGAGTTGTATGTGTCTTCAAATTTTCAAATGGTCAAGCAATGAGTCATGAAATAACTTTTTATGGTAAGGGAACTCAATTGTTAACCCCTAAAGGACCATTGTCCCTTTGGGGGACAAATAGAATTTTGGGCATGTACCTTTGGATAAGCTACTTTGTGTGATTTTTTGAAACATTTATTGACAGTGGGCAATTTAGAGGTCTATGTCGGCATCTAATTGTTTCTTCATTTGACATTTGTCAAAGAAGTTATGCAATAATTTATCCAAACTAGGGGAAGAGGGGCAATTTAGGCAACCCAAAAAACTTCTTTAAAAAATGTATTTTTTTAAAAATAAAAATCTGGAATGGGTTCTTTAGACTTTTTTGTATGTGGGAAGCTTTGAATCATTCAATTTCAATCAATGAGATGAATAATATGAGGAGTTTTTGTTTATGGGCAGTTATGGATTCTCTACTCTAAAATAAACTTGGGTAAGAATCTAGTTGGGGTATCACTTTTTGGACACACTAATTAGGTTGTTTTTGTTTAAAACCTCCAAAGTTTGTTTAATTTGTTTATTTTGATCAAGTAAAATTATGCTAAAATGAGAAAAAATAAATTGTGCACCTCAATGGAATCAAGATTTATATGTCTAAAGAACTTTTATTAAATTTATTAAAAAATTTGGATCCATTCATAGGTGTCAAAAAATCTTGAACTTTGGGATTTGCAGGCATTATAGTGCACAATTTATTAAATTTTTATAGATAAAATAAATTATTTTGTACTCTACACAAGTAATTGTAGGTCATATTCAAAAATGATATTACAATAAAATTGTTTGATATTTTAAATTCTCGATTTTGGGGATTCTAGGTAAGTGTGACAAAACTTATTTTTTCAACTTTAAAAAATCAAATAAAACTACTTAAAAATCTTTGGTTGTAATCAAACTTTCTTTCTTGATACATTATAAGTGTAGAAAACTAAAACCACATTTGGTGAAGCCTTACTTTATTCTAATTAAAACTTGGATGTATTTGACACACCAACACATAGTGACATTGTAAGTTGGACAGCTTTTTTGGATACCCCAACGAGAAACTTGCCCACTTTGAAGTCCTTTATTTTACTCAATTTTCTATATTTTGGAAAAAAATTAAACTAAGGGAAGTAGATTGTTTATTACAATGTTATAACCGTTGGGATTTGCATTTTTCATTTCAATAATCTAATTTTTAGTAATTTAGTGTTTTGACTCGTTCTCTAATTCTTTTTACTTACTATTTTTTCCCCATATGTTGTGTAGTTCCAATTGATTTTAAAATTCTCCCACATACACTTGACTTGATCTCCTACATGGAAAAATAAAAGCTCAACTTTGGGTAGAGCAATTTTTTTCATGTAATAGTGGTCAAAGGCTTCTGAAATTTACTGGCAACAAAGAAAAAAACCTTTTCCCTTTACTTTAGATGTAAATATCTCCCTCTCCATCTAGAATGACTTGATTTTTGTCCCACAAGTACCTCTTCAAGTCTAAGGCAAGATCCTCCAGTTGGATTTCCAAAAAGAAAAAAATAACCTACCTTCTTACTCATCCTTAGAAGTGGCAATTTTCAATGATTTTGGCAGTAAAAAGGGTTTGGTCCTTTAGGGGATAAGGGGAAATTTATGAACACCCTTGAAGTTTATCGTATTTGTGTAGATACCACTAGTTTTTCAAAAATTGCACAAATACCCTTGAATCATAATTTTCAAGCACATGTTTAATTTGTTATGCACGTTATTTCCTTCATGACTAATGTTAGAATAAGGAGTGCAATAGAACAAAAAAGTAGCAACATACACACAAGGAACAAAGAAGTGACATGCACAATAAAACAAACGTTTGAAAATTATGGTCCAAGAATATTTGTGCAATTTCTGAAAAAAATAGGGGTATCTACACAGTACACAAATATGACAAAATTCAAGGATACCATAAAATTTTCCCTAAATTTAGATGTTTGAACCCGTGTCTATTGTTAACACCTAGTTGGACCATTTAATAATGGTCAATCCAATTTTTTGAGAAACGACTTGATTTCAATCGCACACTAAGGGCAGCTTCACACTATGACTGGCCAAGTTGAGAGGCCGTGGGATTGGGTGGCCAAACTTTGGTGAAAGGCCAACAAAATGGGCTGAAAATAGGTATTAAAATATTGTTTTTGACACCTTTGGTCGACTTTAGTGTGAAGCCTCCAAAAGCCAAGTCCAAAGGCCAAACTCTTGGCAATAAGCTTCCACAAACTCTCAACTTGAATGGCCATAGTGTGAAGCCTCCAAAGGCCAAGCCCAAAGTCCAAAGTTATAAACTTTCATGGCCTCTCAACTTGAATGGCCATAGTGTGAAGCCTTCAAAGCCAAGCCCAAAGTCCAAAGTCATAGCATTTATGAGACCTTCCAAATCCAATAGCCAAGATCTTGTATACTTTTGATTATTTTGTGAAAACAATGTGACGGCCTCTCAATCATAGTTTGGGTCTCCATTTTTGCTCAACCCAAACTATTGCCGAGAGACCGTCAACCTTGTATGATAAAGTGATGCCATGTAAACATTTGGAGAATGACTGCCTTTGGAGTTTGGCCACTAGTGTGAAGGGTTGAATGGTTGAACTTTAAGTTTCTTACAATGTGATTGGTGCACACCCACGGCCTCTCGACCTTTGGACATAGTGTGAAGCCGCCCTGAGCTTATGGAGAATTTTTTCCACACGTGCGATTAATACTAAAATTCTCTGAGCCTGCTTGGCTATCTGTGGATCGTTGTGACAGCGGCGTTGACGTTGCATAGAAAGAAATTTATAGTAACGCATGTTGACGCTGTCGCTGCTGTGGCTGCGGTTTGTGGCAAGACCTATAGAATTGCTATTTATTTTATTTGGGACCTGAACTGAGAATTCTTATTTTATTTTTCTTATTTAGATCGTACCTTCACTGAGATGTTGAAGTCACTCACATTCATAATTTCGTAGAACATGGATTGAATATGGTTTTGTTTGTTCAAATGCAAATAATATTTATTCAAAATATATTAATTTCATCCATAATTTGAGATGGCATTTTCAGTAACTTCACTTACTTTGGAATATCAAATTTCTGGCTGGATATTCCCTTCAATTTCATTTTACTGTTTCTCAACAAAAAACTAATCGATTTTTTTGAACTCTACCAAAATTGTTTAATCCTTAAACGCCTCTAGGGCATAGTATCTACGTTGACGTATAATTGTCATTTGTTACCAATAAGGAGTTTTAATTTGGGATCTCAAGTAGCTCACTAGAACCGCATTGATCTATTCTCCAACTTCTTTATTGGTCTCAAATGTAATAGAGATGTGGATCCATTCCTAATACAAGAAAAATATGCCGTATTGTACTGGCCGCAAAGGGCCTTCCTGTCGTTCAAGGGTTAACCCTTGAACAACAAGAAAGCTCTTTGCGCTCGTATGTATGGCCATATGTACATACGTATTTGAGTTGCTCTAAGGGCTTTCCAAATTTTTTTATGCACCCACCATCATACAAGACTTCTATATGTATGGTTGTGAGACTTAATTTTCAGCTAATTAAATCTTCTCAATATTGATTGCGACAGTATTTGGTACCATTGATAGCTCTAGAGGCCAGAGTCCAAGAGCCCTTCAGGGGTTAAAGCACCTACACTGTAGTAAAATTCAAATAATCAAGATGTTCTCCTAAAATGCATTATTAGGAACAATTGTTACTCTTAAATTCTAATGCCATATTTAACTAAATAGACTAGTTTTCAAGTAATAGAAAATTTAACTATTCCCAGTAGTACTCAATTTGACTTTGAGATTATCATAAAGTACATGTGGCTACGTCAGTATTCAAAAATGGGTATTCTACAACTTCTATACTTCCAATACATAAGGTGAAATTTTCAATGATACTAATAGCAAAATATATGAAAATTATTTTTAATAGCATTGTCGAAGATACAACAATTTTCTATCCACGGTATAATTTTATGGGTAGTACTTATTTATGCAGTTCTCCATGGAATTTTCTTTTGTATTTTTGTTGGTCAAGCTCCATGTACCCAAGGATTTGTGCACTTTCATTCATAAAATCTACCAATATTTGTAAGCCTCATCCTAAATTTGGTAAACATGGTGTATCTTTTTGAGGGAATTGACAATTTCATCTATTTTTTGCCCAGTTTTTTTGGTGTCAGGATAGCCAATGTCAAAACTAGGTAGGATTGGGGTTCATGAAATCTAGAGTTCAACACATACTAGTATTTGAAAATTAAGCTCAATCACTTGATTGGATGGGAGAAATGAAGACTCACCTTATTGGTTGAGGGTGCAAACCCAAGCAATAATGCTAGGTACAATCATTCTAGTTGCTTCTTGCTAGCATTAGGAAAAATATGGGGTCTCAATAAGGCCTTTATAAACAATTCTAGCCCTCCTTTTTTTTGGTTTCCGATGTGGGGAACCAACCCCTTCTGATGATCACAAAAATTAATTAAAAAATCCAAAAAATCCAAAAACCCAAAAAAAGTTATAGAATTTTATTTTATTTTTATTTTTTTTAAAATCAAAAAAATCAAAAAAGTTGACGTCAACCTGCGCATGATTTTATTAGGAATCGGGTTCCCATGGCTAGGGACCCCCCCCCAAACTCAGGGCCTTATTGGGGCTCCATATTTTTCCTAATGAACTTGGTCGTGGCAACTAGTAATACATTGAGTGGGGAGATCCAATATATAATAGAAAGTTAGTCAAATGAAATTCCAAAATAATTGGTTGAAATATAAATCTATTGGATAAAAATTTGACTATTTTTTTTGGAGATGTCTAGTCATATTTCAAATACATAGGCAATATCCAGTGCTTGCACAAAAAAAACCAGTTGAAAATGAAAAATATAAGATTTTTAATGTAGAAGCTCAAAATCTCCTTGGACATTGGTGGTAAGGTAGGAGGCTCATGAATAGACCATCTAAGGGCTGAAACTGAGTTTTGGGGAGGTGAAACTTCTTTAAAAAATTTAGTAAATTTTCCTTGAAAGACAAGAGGAATTGGCATCTAAATCAAGTTGTTTCATATTTTTTAGAACTTTGTAGAATTAATTATGAAATTTTGAAGTTGAAATGGCATAGGGCTCTAAAATAATCCACCTTCTCAAATGTACACTATCTATACATTATTGAAGGGTTATGAAAATCAACATGTACAATCAGACTACATTTGAGGAAGTGCACCATTTTAGAGCCTGCACTCTTTTAGAACCTCCTACTTACTAGTGTTTTTTTTTTGGCGATATGGTGCTTGTTTGCACCAAAAATTATTGGGCAGCACCAGGCCTATAGAAAATTTTGGGCGGTTGTGGGGCAAAAATTGCCTAAACTTGCCCACGGTTTAGGGCCTCAAGGCCGTTTGAGCGCGGAGTCGGCGACGACGCGACCCCAACGTCACCACCTCCTCCATGACCTCCACAATGTTGCGCAACCTGTCAATAGCCACACATTCATCAATACTTCCTAGTTTCATTTCAGAAGTTGCCATCTTCATCTCCTTTCCTTCATGCTCCGTCGCCACCTTCTCTCCCACTCTTGAGCGTACTTAGCACCACCTCGCCGTTGCATTTACACATGTACGCGCCACTTCCTCTACGTTTGAATTTGTAGTGAAGCCCACTCCGCGATGCGTTATTGCATCTTATCACTAGCGAGTTCTCTGCGTATTGCATTTACAGCCAGCGTTACTAGGGTGCGGTTCCGTAGGGTTATACATTGAAGTTCATAATTGGCAATTTGCGATCACCATCCGTGAAATTCTTGGTCTTACGTCATGCCTTCAATTGCGAGGTAGTGGAGGGGTGTTGCAGTCTTCAAGAGGGTCCCTGCTGCAAATGCAATGGAGGGTGTTGGCAATTTGGTTAAATTGCTGCGATTTACTCTATCCTCTCACTCAATTGCATTGAATTCAGGTTTTTTGTTCCTCTATCTTGGATTCCTATGCATTACGCTCTTCCTTGCCGAAATTGCATTGGGTCTAGGGTTTTGGTGGGTTGGCAAGTGTTTCAATTTTGGTGCAAATGGTGGACTCCACTTTGGCTTCTATGGATGCCGTTGTTGTTGTTGCTGCAAAGAAGCCATCAAGGGCGGAGAAGAAGGTGGCGGAGAGGCGTAAGCGCAGGTCGGAGCGTTTGAAAAATGAGGCCAAGGCGGCTAAACGCAAAGCGCAGCAATCCAAACACGCTCTCAAAGCAAAGGTGAGGAAGAGAGCGCAATCCGGTGCAACAATGAGAAGTTACTTTATGTCCATTCGCAATTCTTTTAATTGCGGCCCTTTGGATTGCGTTGACGTGGGAGGTGTTCCGAGAGGGGGGGGGGGTTTTGAGTGTGCAATTGACGGAAACAGACGTTGGAAACTCTAGATCTGGTGACACGGAGATAATTTTGTCGTCCCCTGCAATTGTCCCTCTATCCAACAGAGAGGAGGGTCTTTCCAATTTTGAGTTGGAAGTGGACTTGAGCAACAACGACATGGGTGATTGCAAGAAACACTTGTATTATTTCTTGTCCCCTTCACCTCTTGCAGGTGCTTTTTGGCTTGTAACTTTTGCGCAGAAAGTTCTTTTAAGCTGAAATTTCAGAGGAAGGTACATGTCATAGTTATAGACTTTTGGTAATTTTTATGGTTTTTTTTAAATTATTTTACTATTTTTAAACAGCCCCCAAATAGTTGTCTAACTTGGCCATTTTAGGGGTTTTTAGTACTATTTTGGGTCCAAAAAAGCTTTCCTAGGGCTATAAATTAGGGATGTTGTTTATGGAGCATGCTTACATGCATCTCTAAAAGGGTTTTGCAAAATTATAAATTCCATGGCATCTACATTGTCTCAAAGTGGGCATCCTATCTCCTTCATTGGCAAAATACAAAGAAATTCCTCGGCAAAGCAATTGTACCATGTGAATGCATTTAATGAGTTCTCAAATGGCTAGTTTTTATTTTATTGTTTTGAATTATTTTACTATTTTCAAAAAAGCAAGATAGAAATTGGCTTTTTAAGGTGATTTTGTTTTGCGCATATCTTTTAGAATAAAATTTTCCTAGGTCTGAATTTTCACAAGTATGTTATTTTAAGTGCTTTACAAATTCTCCATATTTTGTTTTATTTTTAAAAAAATTATTCCAAAAACTCAGTAGTACTACTAGTACTCCTAGTACTAAGGGTGTTTGAGACAAAATAGTGAAGTGTTTCTTGCAACTACCCACATGCTTGATTCAAACGATGAGGTCTTCGTGGACCCTCTAGCTCGGGGTGGCAAAAAGAGAAAGAGTGAGAAGGTGAAGTCGAAGGGGGCAAGTGCTGTGGAATTGTCCACCGCCAGCACTTTGTTGAAATTGAAAAAGAATTACAACCTCCAGTACAAGTTTCACAACAAACGGGCAGCAAAGGAACCCTAGAGCGAGTTGGTGTTAGCGGAAGATGGACAGAGACACTTGGTCCGCTGCACTTTGTGCTCTGCAGTGCGGGGGAAAGCCATTTTAATGGCTGCAAAGTGGGACATTGTTTCCAAAAACAGCGGCCGCAACATTCACAAGAAATGTATGGTGCTGCACACGACTCGTGGCCCTGCCACAGTTTGCGAACTCATCGAGGGTTGCAACACTGGTGAATTCCAAAGGAAGCGCGTCCAATTTGCAACATTGTTTCAATTGCTGGCGAGCGGCAGGCCGATGACGGAGTTTGAGGGGCATTTTGAGTTGAACGAGTTTCTGGAAGTGCCAGAACTTCCACGCAAGCATTGGGCGGATGATTTAGGGTGGACAATGGTGGAGCATATGTATGATTTTGTTACTCAGCGTATTAAGAGTTTAATTTTTGGCGCCACCTACTTTGCCATATCAGCATACGAGACCACAGCTAGCAATAATACAAGCTAGCTAGCCATTCACGCCTACGTGGTTGTGAACTGGTGCCAAGTGCCCTTGCTTTTGTCAATCCAAAAGATGGACTCTGATGGGGCTACAGCTAATAAGCTTACCTCCGTGATTACTAATGCCGTGCTTTCTGGAGGCGGTGTAGCAAGTGGTTGTGGTACTTTGACAAGCCAATTCATGTCTTTCTAATGAAGAGTGAATTTCTTAGGATTTTTTGTAGTATGTTGTTTTATTAGCGTAGGCCACTCCAAAGTTGGCAACAATGTGCATCTCATTTCATGCCGTGTAACCACCTTTAACCCTTAAGGTAGCAGCATCCATAAGCGTTGCATGCCCATGCCCATCACCTGATGATGGCAGGGCTAATCAATAAAAATAAAAATGGTTGTGGATGGCTGAGTGATGGTTATGGATGATGAAGTGATGGTTGTGGGTGACTAGCATATGAGGTTTTGAGCAGGGCTTTTTTTTTTGCACTGTTCATGAGCAGTAAACTCCAACGTGCCCCCTCACGCGAGGAGAATTTCTAGAGGGAGTGCTGTGCATAGGTCAATAGGGAATCTGAAAAGTTGGAATTTGGTGCTACAAAGCCAAAAAAAAAAAAGCATTGGTTTTGAGTACCCATCTTGCTGTTTAAGAACCAACAAGCCTTGTGATTAGCATCTCTTACACATGGTTCCTACAATTTTAGTGATTTTGGACTTTGAAAAAAATTTGTGAACAAATGCTTGCAATTGGAACCTTGAAATTGATGCCCATATTTTTGGTTTCCATTTCCTAACTTACAATATTTTTTTCAAAGTTAGGCAATTGTTTTACCTACTCCAAATCCTTTATTTCCACACTTATGGGTGCACCTACCTTAAATGCCCAAGGCACCAAATTTTGGTGGTTTTTACACCAAAATTTGATGGGTTTAGGACCAAAATTTAATGCCCTAGGCATTTAGGGGTTACAAAATTGATTTTTAAAGATTTTTCAAAGGACTAATTAAAAAGGGGGAAATTACAAAATGAGTAACAAAAACAAAAGAAATTACAATTTTGGTAACAAATTCAATAATCTCAATTGGTTTTGCAACTTGTAAATGCCATTGAAGTTGGCATCAACGCCCTAGTCCACTGTTCATTGCAACCTCCTTTCTTTTAATGTCAATTTGTTATGACCCTTGCTAGCACCAAGCAGCAAATGTTTGCCAAACAATTGTACATTGCACATTGTCAAGGAACAATTCCTTGCTCTTTGCTTCTAGGTACCACTTTGAAACTTTGGTGCACGCCAAATAAGACATTCAATGTCTCTTATGTGTGCAAATGTTGACACCAAGCTTCCCACATG
The DNA here is from genome assembly GCA_963920765.1 of Ulota crispa. Lineage (NCBI taxonomy): Eukaryota > Viridiplantae > Streptophyta > Bryopsida > Orthotrichales > Orthotrichaceae > Ulota > Ulota crispa. Next base: position 13,970,135 of record OY987246.1, on the reverse strand, counting down.
CCAAACAATGTGTTTGATCCTCAACATTGTTCTTGCCACAACTTTGAATTATTATTTTTTTGCGCAATCCACCTGCATGTCAAACCACTACACAAGGCGTACTTGCAAGCAAAGGGCAAGCAATTGTTCCTTGACAATGTGTGATGTACAATTGTTTAGCAAACATTTGCTGCTCAGTGCTAGCAAGGGTCATGATTAATCGACACTAAGAAAAAGGAGGTTGCAACAAACAGCAGGCAAGGGCGTTGATGCCAACTTCAATGGCACATACAACAAGTTGCAAAACCTATTGAGATTATTAAATTTGTTACCCAAATTGTAATTATTTTCAAACCGTTACCCAAATTGTAATTATTTTCAAATGATTACCCAAATTATAATTATTTTCAAACCATTACCCAAATTGTAATTTGTTACTCATTTTGTAATTTCCCCATTAAAAAGTACCAAATGGAATTGTCTATATCTGTAAAAACCGGTTCAAGTCACATTTGTTGATTTAGAGGGCCATTTCTCTCCTTTGGAAATAGTATGAAAATAATTCTACGATGCATTAAGATTTTGGCATATTTTACAGTTCTTGCAGATGAAGAGAACAAACTGCTCAAGTTACCTAGAAAGTTTTTGAGGAACAATTTTTTAAATTTTAGTACTTCACAATTATTATACATGAAACACTCAAAATCCAAAAAATTAAAAGAATACATAGTATAATGACAAGTGGTGGACATTTAAATTAAATATTGAAAACACCCTCTCTAATAAGAAAAAACAGCCATAGGCATACAGTTACAACTTCACACCTCAAGATGATATTACAGTACACCCAAATCCAAGCACTTTCTAATGCCGCACTCTACACTTGAAGTGTTCACCATATACTCTTGAACTCAAAATGGAGTTGTGAACACTATTTACACAAGCAAATCTTGCCACATGTCAGTTGTTAAGTTTGTTTGGGATTGGGATTGTCAAGTGCCATTATAAGAACACATCCAAACAATTTCAAGGTTAATTTACAATCATTTTTAAGATCCTATGAGCTGTAATTTTGCCCTTTAATATAAAATATTCTACAATACTTTTTTCCACTTGTTGAAAGGCTAACCCTACCTATTATTTTCCTGAAATTTCTGAGACCTTGCGGTACCCTAAACCCTTAAACTCTCGGGATTAAACTCTCGGGAATGAATGGGTATGTCTATCTTACCAGCTCTAAGGAGCTACGTTTTTGCCCACCTGGGTGTTTCGATTGAGACCCTGTATCTAACCATGTAGACCGTCGAGACACTAGTATACACTGATATGGATATTTGGTACCCGTCAAAGGAGCGGATATTGGTGATCTCTCATCCACCAGTAATTGATGTCATATTCCACTCACAAAACTTTCGCAGTATGTTTTCCGACTCTGAGCTATGGCGATGCATGCCTTTTTCACAACTCGTCGACCAGGGCTGTCTTGCTTTGAAGCTACACCACTGAGCTTGATAACAACTGCCCGCCATTTCCCTCTCCAGCGCACTGAACTGCACAAGAATCCGTGGAAAATTGCGTCCGTAAAGACAATCGATCAAACTGATGATTGGAGAGAAGAGTGCAGGGAGCTCCGAGTCCAAATTCAAGGTCTCCGGGAAGCTTTAGCCGATGAGTGGATGGAAGACGAGGTGCCGCTTCTAGAGCTGGAGAAGCTGATCTCGGCACTCGCATGTGCATTGGATGCGCGGATTCCTGCCGAGGTAGAAAATATCAAGAGAAATGTGGAGCTTGTAAGCAGCGAAGCGCATGATCGTGAGCCTTTGGTGACGAATTCTGCAATTGGAAGAAACGAGGATGAGGCGAGTGGAATTGCTAACCTTGAAATTGAAGGTATTTAATCTCCTCACCTGTTGATCGTGCTTGTGCAATTCAGTACAATTCTTTAGGGTTTCAGTGTTCAAGAGCATGATTTGGCTCACTGCGACTAACGTTGGCATGTTCGTTGGCTGCGGTACCTGAATTGAGGGCGTTGAATTTAAAGTAACGCGAGTGTCATTGAATGCATCATAATTTAGATCCAAATGCTGCACACATTGAACTGTGTTGTTCTCTTTATTTTCAATATGTCTTGAACTTGAAGGTGTTTAATCTCCTCACCTGTTAATCGTGCTGATTTGTGCAATTCAACTCACTTTTTTAGGGTTTCAGTTTTCAAGAGCATGATTTGGTTCATTGCGACTAACGTTGGCATGTTTGTTGGCTGCGATGCCTGAATTGAGGGCGTCAAATTTAAAGTAACGCGAGTGTCATTGAAATGCATCATAATTTAGCTCCAAATGCTGCACACATTGAACTGTGTTGTTCTCTTTATTTTCAATATGTCTTGAGGACTTCGTCGTGATGAAATTCGGAATCCTATTTAAGGTTAGGATTTTTGTACTTGAAGGTAAGTCCACCTAAAAGCAATTTTAAGTATCAACCACAATTCGTAGTACTTTTTGTTACGATCAACGTCTTGTTGTGTATTCTAAGGGGATTCCAGTGCAATAAAGGATGCCATGTTTGGATACCTAATGCGGGTTCAAAGTTTCAATTGTAAACAATTTAGATTTTTATTAGCGATTTGACCTGAATCCGACAAGAGCTATGATGATAACTTGGTGTACATATTCAAAATCAATGTATGTACTCAATGTCCAAGATTTTAGGGTATTACACTCAGATTTGTGTTGTAATTATGTACCTCGACGTTAGAATTGTGATGATTTAGGTCTCAGTCAGCAATCAAAGAAACCGAATGCTTCTTTGTCTGCATTCTTGCATGACAATTTTATGTAGGCGTATCATGAACATTTTGCAGGTGCGGTTGAGCACTACAAAAACGACATCAGTACACCGGTACTTGAATCCAAGAGTGAAGAAGATTCTGCTAAACAGGAAGGTTTGAGCACATTACGACGCCTTAAGCATTTGAATGTGCACGATTACGTCCACAGTGCCCTGCGAACAAGCTATTTGCGGTCCTGGCTTCAAACACGTGGAATAGCTGAATAGTTAGAGGTATATGCAATCCCTTCACGATGTCAATTTTTTTTACTTGCGTTTGCATGATGATGCTTCTGACTCGGCAAGAGGTATTCTTCTATTAATACGTTTTACAGCATTTATGTCAATTGAATTAAGGTACTATAATGCTCTGACTTGGCAAGAGGTGTTCCTCTATTAATATGTTTTACAGCATCTATGTCAATTGAATTAAGGTACTATCACTTAGCTTACAGAAAAGTCAGACGTGTTATAAGCTGATATTTTGCATTGGTAGTAGAATAGAAGATTGTATTTGCATCACCTTGCATTGTTTTATTTGTAGGCGCGTGATCTTCAGGAGATTTGTGGTGTTGTGGACAGATCTTCGGGCACTCTCATGCTACTCCAGTAGGAAGTTGGGGAAATATGCCAATTTTTGAAGCAAGAAGCTACATATGCTGCAGGCTTCATTTGGAAGTATGCATGTGTGATGTTGCCAAATTTTCATTTACATTGTTGTGCCAATTGTTTGCCTCTCATAACAGCGTGGAACTTTGTTATAGCTTATTTAATTTTGTGCCGTTATTAAAACAAAAGTATAGTAGCATTCTTGTAAGTGGATAGCTCATTTTTGTAGCACCAATGTATCAAAGAAAAGAAAAGGGAGTTGATATTGGACATCCTTTTCTTATACTGAATCGTACTATAGAACGTAATTAGCCATAATAAGCAAGTCACCAATGATGTTGTTGAGCAGAAGCGAGTTGTCAGGTTCGCATCTAATGACTCGACCATCTCACAAATCACTCGCTTAGCACATGTATGATGTCAGTATATTCAAACACTTTGAAACTGCAATTGACATGTAAATGACAGAATGTAGTGTATAAGCTTAGTATTATTAGAAAATTCTTGAAAATAAGCTTTTGATGGTTTAGACTTTAGATAACGTCAATTTTGCTAAATTGGCTTTATTCAGTTACTTTGGTGCAGTTTAGGCCACATGATCTAAACCTAAAATGCATATACCAATTGAACTTGGACTTTTGTGAGGATATATATATCACAAGTTTTGGTGCATGAATACCCCCAATTTAACACAATCGACGTTAAGTTTTTTATCTCAAAAATATTGGAATATACAAATCTTCTACCTCTCAAAGGAATTGAGAGGATCTATAAAACAGTAGAAAATACATGAAGAACATGGTATGCAAAATGTGTTTAGAAGAAGAAAGGCACTACGATGGAGGTTTTTTTGGGCCTCAAGTACTTTTTGGTGAGTGAGAGTATTCAAATTGAATATTTAGCCTCCTAAGCTACTATAAAATCTAGTGTTACAATTTGCTGAATTATAACTTAAATGGAACAATTTTATAAATCTTGCATATTGTGTGACAATAAGTCAATACAATAGTTGCTGGATGTTTTAAATACGCTTAGGCATTGCTATAATCAAATGAAAAACTAAAATTAAAAAATTAGATTTGTTGAACATAATTGGAACATTCTATAGTATTGTTCACAAATCTATCTTCTAGTATTTTGTTAAAAGTAAATGTGCTTTTCATGAAATCAAAAGTTTAAAAATTATGTAAATATCAACTTTTGACAATAGTACAAAATTTTCAAGGCTCTTCATTACAAAGAATGTAGCTTCTTTTTAGACTTTGGTGTTGAAGACCTTATGAATTTAAAGCATCATTGGATGAATCTTGTTATTGAACAACAATCCTAATTTTTGAAAATTTTAAAATCTAAATAAGATTTTTTTTTTTAAGTTCCCAAATTTCAAAAAACCAAATTTATTTATGTTTAAATAAAAATAATTAGGTTTTTAGAACATGCTCTTGAAAAAAGAGAAATAAGAGATAAGTTGCATTTTAATCAACATAATGTCATCCTATAATAGAGGAATGTAAATTCTAACTTGAAATTGTCCTCTATTATATCTTACAATTACACAAGTACAACTACTACACATTGGTCCAAAATGTATAGCTTAAACATATGAACACAAGAGATAGACTTGAACTCTTTACAATTAAATTCAAAAAAATTCTTTCATTTTTTTGTAGTTTAAAAATTTCCAGTTCTTTCCAAATCTGCAAATTTGACTCATCAATGCAATAAGGATTCTCTTGTGTTAGTTTTAGCCACAATTGTGTTGTTTAACTTATACAATGAAAACAACACTACTACTCTAAAATATCCAAGCAACCATATTGATTAATTCTTGTCTTTGTAAACATTATTGCGTTTGTTAATAATGCCCAATGTCGTCCATCCAACTTCTTTTATATTTCTGTATTATTTGTTTGAGAGCTAAATATTTTAGAGCAAAGGTAAACCTTTAAATGCAAATTCAATACGCCAGTACTGTTGTGATTTCAAAGATCAGTATTGGAAATCTTTGTAACATAAATTGTAGTAAACTTGATGATTTGAAAATAACTACCACTCAACTCAAATTCAATTTAGAAGCATTTTAAGAGTTTTTGTTTTACATTGTGTTGATAAATGCAACAAAAACTGAACCCTTATGTACGTAATTCATTGGTGCTACTCTCACGACAAAACATTGTAAGTGGATTTAGAAGGAAAGAGGTTAATTGATTTATACCTTTTGAACATGGTGTTTTGTATATTTGGTGAGAAGTTAGCATAATGCTAGAATTATTAGTTTATGTGGTATTTTACTAGGCATTTATGGAGCTCATGTTGGATTAATCATATTCTGGGCTAGAGCAATGAATCTTTTTGAAATAGCTCATTTTGTAACAAAAAAACCTATGTATAAACAAGTAATACTTTAACTTCCTCATTTAGCTACCTTTGGGTGGGGAATAGATCTTGGTGGAGAAGTTTCAAACACTTTTCCATATTTTGCATCTTGAGTATTTCATTTAATTTCTTTTAAAAAAAATAAAATTATATATTTTACAAAATCTAGGCATATTACAATTCACATGGAATCTTTTGAAGATCAAAATTTTGTTCCTTAAAGAGATTTTTTTTAGCATGAAAGGTGTGCATATGGATGTTTCCTACATGTCCATGCAATCGAACTTCTTTTGTGGTTCTAGACTAAAATAACCCCTAAAGGCCCAAGGAGCTTACTTTGGGCTTTATGAGAATTTGGGCAGGCTCTATTGATTTCATAATTTGGAAGTTTTTCATGAAATTTTTAGGGTGAATGCTCCTCATCATTATCTACATGTGAAGCTTTATTTTGTATCATTCCAATAAGTAATGCAAAAGTTATAAGGTTTTTTCAATTTCAATGTAAAACTGGGCAGCAAAAAATATTTTCTAATTTTTTATTTTTATTTTTATATAATTGTATAGATTGATACCTATTCAAAAAAAATTGAATCACTCAATTCCAAATAAAGTTAAAAGGAATTTTCTTTTGCAGGCAATGAAGGTAGGAAGAAGGTAGAAAAAACATATAAAGTTATCTTTTATTCTCAATTTTGAAGAATTTCAAATGAAAATGAAGATCAAAGTTACTAATTGTCTGTTAGAGCATTCTCACCATTGGGATTAAAAATTTTCAAATTCTTCCAAAACTTGTTAGCATATTAGTTATATCTTTCATTCATCAATACCTTTCACTTTACAATAATTGTAAAAATGAATCCAAAGTTTTTTTGTTGAATTTGTTTATATATGATTTCAACCCCTTTTCCAACATATTGCAAAAATTTCACAAGAAATACAACATACAAGTTTTTCTCTAAAAAGTTTGAAAAACATAACTTCACCTTTTGGAAGGACTAGAAAAGTCTACATTTTGAAGTTTAGGCATATTGATCTTGCAATTGGTGGGGATGTTCATTCTGGAATTTTGGGAGAATGCGCTTGTGCAAGTCAACTAAAGGATCCTATGGTTGGATTTGTGAAAAAGTAAGTTTCAATGAAAATTTTGACCTTGATTTGAGGATTAGTATTTTGAAGCAGTTTTGGACCTCTAAACACAAAAGAATTTTAGGGGTTAAGGTCTCTAAATCCAAATCCAAATTCAAAATTTACAAATTCAACTCATCAATGTTAAAGATCTAAAATTTATCCCCTGGGTGTGCATGCATCAATCCCCTAAAATATAACAATGTTATTTATCCATCAATTTTATGGCTTAAGTCTGAAACCACATGATACTATTTTCAAAACTTATACAATTTTATTACAAATTGTACACTTGTGTTTGCTTTGATTAATACAACAATAATGTGCTTTCACGGACACACACAAAAAACATGTGTATTAATCCCTAAATGACCGCGGCCTTTATTTTGTCAAAAGACACTCAAAAGCTGTCATTTCTATGGCAAAAAGGAAAACTTTTGAAAATTGGTCTTTTTACATATCTAACCATAAGATCCTATACTAGACTAGTATAAGAATGTGTAAAACAAAAATTCAAAAACTTTGATAGCACACATTGTAAGATATTTGCATTTAAAATGTAAAAAACAAATTCTTTTGCATCTTGTGGGACTAGATTATTTGACTTTGAACTTTTTTAACTTAAATTTTTTGCACCATAGAGTTTGGAAGTTTAAAATTTTATGGTGGTAAATTGAGCTGAGAATATTTGGAAAAAAAAGTAAAACAATAAATACTTAATATTCATTCTTAAAATATAGAAAAAGGTATGAGATTGAACAAAAACATAAATTGTTAACAACCTTGCAATGGAATTGAAACACAATAATCTCAATGGCAAGATTGTTCTAGCAAGCAAGTTCACCCTTTCCAACAAATTTTTTTGAAAAAATGTTAAACTAACTTGCATTCAAAAATGAACCTTGTAAGTTGTTTTTATAAGAAGATGCTTAAATTGCCCAAAAAATAAGATTTTCCGTATCTTTCTTACAACTAGTCCAAACGGAATGAATGAAAGCTTCAGATGTAGAAAAAGATGCAATCTATGAGAAAATTTTTTTTAAAAAAATTCAAGTTTTTGTAAGAAAAATTTGCTGCCCGGACTCTCCAAATTTGTGCTTATTTAGGCATAACTTTGCTCCCAGGCATAGATTGGAATAAAAATTATATTCACCAAAAATTAGTGTGTTTTTCTATCTTAAAAAATTCAAAAAATTAGGACAAAAATTGAAGCCGTAAATACCTATCCAAAATCCCGTTTGTTCCCGGAAGGGTCGATGGTCCTTTAGGGGTTAAAAATTAGACTTATTATGACAACTGAAAGCTGTTATCTATAACTGCAAATCATCAATTGCAAACGTCTAATTCTGCATTTGTATGTTGCACAATTTCACTATTTACGAGCAATTAAGCCTCCACATAATCAAACATTTTTCCCTCCACAAGCTAATATTTGATTATAAATTATATATGGTAAGTTAACTAATTGTTGGTTTGTTTTAGGGAAAATTTCAAGGATACTCCTGAAGTTTGCGATATTTGCATAAATTTCCATGTCTCGATCCGTACTTTTTCAGAAATTGCACAAATAATCTTAGACCATTATTTTAGGCATTTATTTGTTGTGCTTGTACTTCCTTCATGACCAATGTTGAAGAAGGGAATGTAAAGAAACAAAAAAGCAATTGGTGTACAAAAGTATAAGTGTGTGACATGCACAACAAAACAAATACATAGATTTTTTGGTCCAAGGTATTTGTGCAATTTCTGAAAAGGCAGGGGTATTTATGCAAATATTGCAAACGTCAAGGATATCCATGAAATTTTCCCTTTTTTGATAGGGCTCTTTTTTATGTTAACAATACTTTTGTAGAAGGATCGGATTTGTTGTGATGTGGCACATAAAGGTTTTCACATTTGTTTATTTTTGTTGACTTTGGAAAATTTGACAAATTTTTATTTGGAGCGCTCATACAAAGAGAACGAATTGCTCTGATTTCATTATTTAACAATTCATGTGCCACATATGGGTCGCTGTACAATTACATTGAATTTTTTATAGGAAACACTCTTGGCAATTTTGTTTCGCTAAAGAGTAGACGGTGGATGAGTCTCCAAATTTGAGGCTAATTGGTTTCGGGTTGCATCCATTGGTACGGTTTGAATTGTATAACCCCTAAATGGCCAACACACCAAAATTTGGTGTTCAACAAAGTTTGAAACCTAGTTGAAAGCATAAATTTAAATGTTACTTTGTTTTGAAAAAGTTGGTGTCTGAAGTTTACTTAGATTCAATGTTCAATTTGGATGTTCTCTACACTACATTCCAATTATCTTTGGTAGAAGCTAAATTGCTGCACATTAAAAAGCGTATAAAAAAGTGTCACTAAAAGAGCCTATGACAAGTTATCTTTTTGATAAACATCCTTTTGAAAAACAAGTAACAAGTTAAAATAAAGTCAAGATCTCCCCATGGGCTGTGAAGGGCCTTATATAAGATATCATCATCTAATAAAACCCAGATGTGTATTTGCACTAGTTTCACGAGGAACCTCTCTCTTGTAGGAATCAAAATTCATCCACTATTGAATTCTCTTTGTTTATAAGATTTTTGACCAATAATTGAAGCTAAAATTTCCCTTCATGTTATGTGGTAGCTCTTTGATTGTCACATTGTAGGCTCATTTGTGAAATCATTGTCATGGATTTGGAAGGGCAATCATTAGTTTTGAAGTAACCAAATAAATAATAAATCATTGCAAGTGGTTGGTTCCCAATTTTATACCCAAAAGTTTATGTTTTTGCATAAAATGTTTAGAGTAATTGCAAAAAAATAAAATTGTAAACCCTATACTTGTCCATATTCAATCACAAATATTTTAACATCCAAACAGCTTTTTCGGAGTTTTTCTTATAGCATCATCCATAACCCTTGAAGTTTGAGATCCTATGGTAACAATTTTGTTTCCATGTTCAATAATGACCTTACAACTACAATTCAAAAACTTCAAAAAAATTCCTTGGAAGTAGAAAAGTAGCCTTGGGTATTTATGGGCTAAACATTCTTTTAGAATTTGCTTAACAATGCTGTGAAGTCGTTCATCCAAAAAGCTGAAAGTGATGCCAATTATACATCCAAGAATACAAGGATTAAAGCCAATTTCGTAGTGATTCAGTTGCAATTTATTTGATTTTAAATAATTTATCATACAAATTTGGGAAAGATGAATTAAGATTAATAAAGAAATATCACATACTTAAAAGGGGTCTTCTTCTAATGTTTTAGCGCACATTCCAAAAGTGACTTCAATTGACTTTGCAATCCCTTTGTAACTGTGTATATCAATTAATTTTATATAGTTTGGAATGTTTTATTTTGGTAACTGGAGTAATTCGAGTTTTAAAACATGTTTTGCTCCTTTAAATATGTTTGTAATTGACTCAATTGAGCTAGGCTAATTTTTCTAATAATGAGGGTGCAAATTAGTGTTTTCACAAAAGATGTCTTTTTGTATTTCATCACTTTCGTGATTTTTTGAAGTGTATGCATCTTACGTTAGATTTAGCTTGAAATTTCCTAGACTAACTAGTAAACCTGTATTCCAACAATTGATCCTTACAGGGCCCAGCCCAATTTGGAGTTGGTCAAGTTCACAATCCATTGGGTCAACCCCAAAAGGACCATTGTCCCTTGGAGGGAGAGGTTGGACTTTGGGTATGTACCTATAGCTAAGTTACTTTGTGTGATTTTCTGAAACTTTTATTGAAAATGGGGAATTCAAAGATCTATGTGGGCATTTAATTTTTTCTTCATTCCAATACTTGATGAAGAAGTTATGCATGAATTTACAAAAAATTTGGGAGGATTGCCCCATTTAGACAGCCCAAAAGCTTCTTTAAACTTTTTATTTTTTTAAAATAAAAATTTGGAATTGGTTCTTTAGATTTTTTAATATGTGAGAAGCTATTAATCATTTGGTTTTAATCAATGACATGAAAGTTATGAGGAGTTTATATTGCAGGCAATTATGGATTCTCTACTCTAAAATAAACTTTGAAGTCCATTATTTTACTCAAATTTTAAATGTTTGGGAAAAATATTAAACAAAAGGAAGTAGATTGTTTATCACAACATTACAACCGTTGGGATTTGCATTTTTCATTTCAATCATTAAATTCTTAACAATTTAGTATTTTTGCTCATTCTCTACTTCATTTACTTACTATTTTTTCCCATGTGTTGTATAGTTCCACTTGATTTGAAAATTCTCTCACACATACCTGATTTGATCTCCTACATGGAAAAAGTAAAGTGCAACTTTGAGTAGTTTATTTTTTTGTTATAAAAGTGGTTAAAGGCTTTTGAAACTATTGGGCAGCATGGAAAAAACCGTTTTTTTTCACTTTAGATGTAAATATCCCACTCCTCTTCATATGGAATGAGCTGATTTTTTTCCCACAAGTACCTCTTCTAATCTGGGGCAAGATCCCACACTTGGATTTCCCACTTGATTTCCCAATTCAAACAAAACATCAAATCCCTTTTTACTAAACCTCCTAAAAGTGGCAATATTTAGTGATTTTGGCAAAACAAAGGGCTTGGTCTTTTAGGGGTTAACTCCTAAAGGACCTTTGTCCCCTTGGGGGTCAAATGAGACCTCGGGCATGAACTTATGATTAAACCAATTTTTATAAACTTTGAATCTTATGACGATGGTGGGGAATTCAAAGATGTACGTGCACAAGTAACTTTTTCTTCATTTTGACATTTATTGAAGAAATTATGCATTAATTTCTAGAAAACGGGGGAGGGCAGGCAATCCAGGCACCCCAAAAAACTTATTTAAAAAACTCAGTTTTTTAAAAATAAAAATCTAAAATTGATTTTTTAGATTTTGATGTATGTGGAAAGCTTTGAAGCATTCAATTTTGATTGGTGAGTGAGAAGTTTTAGTTTGCAAGTAGGTATGAGACTCCCAAACCTCCATTCCTTTTGCCCCTTGTAAAATTTGGTGCTTTAATTTTTGAAGCTCTTTGTGTACTTTTACTCTCTTTTTTCCAAATTGTAGTAGACTAAGATTTGTTGGTTTTCACCATTTGGATCAAAGTTATTCAGATTTCTAAATTTTACATAAATCCTCCAATTTTGCCTAGTGTATATGCAAATTTTATGGCCTTATGGCATTGCAAGATTTTACAAAGTATGATTCACACCTCCAATTCATTTGAAAATTCTTCCACACTTACCTAACTTGGTCTTCTACATGAAAAAATAAACCTCAACTTTGCATAGAGCAATTTGTTTGATATAGGAGAAGTCAAAGGTTGTTGAAAAATTTGGGCAACAAGGAATTTATTTATTTTTTCACTTCAGATGTCAATATCTTACTCCTCTACATCTAGAATGAGCTAATCTTTTTCCCACAAGTACCTCCCATAGTCTAGGGCAAGATCTTACAGTTCAATTCCTCCAAAAACTTATTTTCCTACCTTTCTACCCATTTCCCCAAAAATGGCAGTTTTTAGTGACTTTCACAGAAAAACGGGTTTGGGCCTGTAAGGGTTAATCTCAAAAGTGGAAGCTAGTAGCACTTTATGGTAATGGGTCATTAAAAAATGTATTCTAATTTATAAATTTTAAAGACAATCTCTTATAAATAAATAAGAGACAAGAAATTCAGGTTTTTGTTGGAATAGAAATATATAAGTTGAGTTAGTATAGTAGCAATCGATAATGCTAAAAATGCCTTTCACATAAAGATGTGCTTAGATGGAGTTATTAATATATTTTTTGTTTGGAAGATTTTATAGCCTTCAATTTAATGAAGTATAAAATTCAAAAGGGTCTTCTAAGCATTTGTTTTCTTTACTTTTTCTTAAACATTCACATACATGTTTTCTCTATTTATTTTTTAACATCCACAAATGCAAGCACCCTACTTTCAAAACTCTTCACAAAACTTTTTCCTACTAATCCTTTTACTTTTACTTTGTTTGCTTTTACTTTATTCTAACATGTGCTAGCAATATAAATAGTCAAACAAAATTGATAAACTTCCATTATGCACTTTCAATCATATGCTTTTATATATATTTCAATTTTCTCAAAGTTCCATACACATCCCTAAAGCTCTTCCCTTCATGGTGTAGTTTGATTGCATTAGGCCAAGAGCCATCTTGAGTCTTGTGCTCATGATTTTGATGGCATTGTTGGTTATGACAAGTGCCCATGAAGCAACAATTGAAAACAACTCTATTGTTCCAAGAAGACTTCTCCACAAAGGTTATCATGGACATGCTCCTCATGGTGGAGGTGCACCTAAAAATACAAGGAATGAGCAAATCGGAACTCACAACCATTCACCATGCACACACCCTTGTGTGAAGGGACTCCCAGGTTCAACATGAAGATATATCTTGCAACATAATCTTTAGATGTTATATACCAACAATGTTTAGCATTGTCGTGATGTAAATCATGGCATATGGTAAAAATAAGTAAAGTAAGCTAGATTATAGTGTGTAAGGTGTTGTACTCTTTTTCCTTCATCTGCAATTTTATCCTTGTTTAGTAAGGTTTTCTTGGATAAGGTTTTGATGAGGCAACAACCGTAAGGAAGTGTTAGTTAACTAGTGTCCATTGGAGTTTACTTCAATAAATGGATTTCATGGACCAATAGTAGAAAGTAACTTTTACTTGAGAGTTATTTTGATTAAAGTGACTCAAGGACCAATAGTAGAGAAGGACTTTTACTTAATTGTCCTCTCTCCTTAGTATATAGATGAAACCTTATATGGAAGAGGTTGTTCTTGAGACACTTATTACTTCAATATATGAATTATATTTTATACTTATTCTTGCATATTTAATTATATCTTTTTGGAATTTTGATAAAAAAATATATAGAATATAGTGTCTTTCACCTGATACTTTGTGACAATTGCAACCAAACACCTTGCATGTTCCCAAAGCGCGCTCCTCTCTACCCGACAACGTGTTTGGAACTAAACTTTCATAGATACATTAGAACTATTTCATTCACGAGGTGTTGGATTTACTAAAAAGTTGTTGCCAACAAGAAACAAGAAAAAAAAATCATTTAGAAGCACGTTCAACAACACATGTACAAAACACATGACTACTTTACATTTCTTGTTTGAAGTCACAATTAAAACCTTTTCCGTTTATCCTTTTTGCATATTGTAACACATCTTCATATCTCTTGGATATGAAGAATGTTTCAAAAATTATTATGGACTACATAGTAAAGTTTTAAGCTAAGCAAAAAATCCCCTCTACGTAATCACTTTTAGACTATTTTATATTAGGGCCCAATTATCAACCAAATTTAAGAAACGTCAAAATAACCCATTGGGATTGCTTCAATTCTTGAATTCGGCCATCAATTGGACCTTAGAATTGGCCAAATTGACTTTATTGATGACATAGCTGCTCACATAACAAATTCTTGTCATCAAAATTGAGTCCAATCCAAAAAATCACCACAATGCATTCTCCCAAAAATAGGGACCAAATTTATTAGCTGAAATAGGACCATCAATTGAGCCCAAGTGCTTTATACTAGCGCCCAATCAAAACTTGGGCCCAATTGATTATTCACTTGATTGTGAATTGATCTTGACCTTGTAGTGGCCCTTATAATACTAAAGTAGTGTGTTTTAATTGCAACCCTCTCATATAAAGCACTCCATAGATAGCTCAGGAATGGATATGAAGTGGTATTTGAATGAATCCCTTTAATTCATAAAAGAAAATGTGTAATATATTGCAAGAGACAATCATACTCCTCAATTTCACCTCATCTTTTAACAAGTTTCAAGGGATGGTTTATGGGAGACCTAGAGTCACAAATAGATATCTACTACATAAAACTTTGAAAATTCATTAGCAATTCAATACTGCATCAAAAAATATAAAAATCATCCATTTCTCTTTGTCCAAAATTAGACAACAAAATTTTCTTGTCTTGAAAAGCCCATGAAAAGGCAAACCAACCCTTAATCCCTAAATGTTAAAGGCCTACATGAGCTTCTTGGAGTTTCCATGAAACAAAACAATCAACCAACATTTTCATAAATTTCATCAAGTTTTTTTCAATTGTAACCATACAAATTTAAATTAAACATGTTAGAGATTACATGGGAAAAGAAAACACTATCACTTGTAGTTTGAAAAATTATAATATTTGAACATTAGGGTGTTAAAATTGTAAAAGCAACTTGAAGACTTCTAATCTTCATTTCACATGTCCAATCTAAAAAGTCGGTCACCACAAAAATATGAGGTTTAAGGTCATTACATGTCTAATTAATCAATTTTTGGCTTTAAAAATCTACTCCTATATTTTTTATAAATGAATTTCTAATGTGGATTTTTCTCCAAGTTCTAGTGTATTTGAGGCTTATTTTCAAGATCTTCCAACACTAAAAAACTCAAGAACACTAGAAAACTCAAGATTGCAAGAAACACCTTGTACAAAATCTTGAGTAGAAAAATCATCAACTTTCATTTTCAAAATCAGATTTTTGATGTTGAAAATAGACTTCAAAAAAAACTTATTTAAAAACAAAAACAAAAACAGTGATTTGATAAGGTTTTAGGCATCTTCATGATTTTGTAAAGACTCAAATCTAGTCGCTTGGGTCATTTAGGGTTGCTTGGGCATTTAGGGATTAATGTGATAGTTTTAGAGCATAAGGTAGGAGGTTCTTAAAGCATTTCGGTTCTAGAAGCGTTTGCCTCTAGGAACCTCCTACATTTTGCAAAAAATATGTACAACTGTCCTTGATGAGCTAGGTAGGATAAGCAAATTTTTGCTTATCCTACCTAACTCATCAAAGACAGTTGTACATATTTTTTGCAAAATATAGGAGATTCCTATAACCAAACGCTTTTAGAACCCAAATGCATTTAGAACCTCCTACCTTACTACCTTAGTTCAAAAAAAGTACTTTTAAAGTTTGGGAAAAAAGGGAAGAGGAAAATCGGTCGCCTTGGGTTTCGTTCTCACTGGACCAACAAAGTTGTGGCCCCGAAGGCTGCTGCTGCGTCGTCTTCTCCGCTCGGGCTCGGAGCTCCCCAACCGCGCCCTGCTTGCTTGCTGAGATCCGTGAGTTCCAATTTCTGTTGCGCTCTCTCTCGATCTTCTCATCTGCCAATTCCCAATCATCTCTCAAATCTTGAATCTCCTGCTCTCAGTCTCCTCCGCAATATTTTCAAGTTCGTTTAATTTCTAGCACTCTGCCATCAATTCTAACCACCAATCTACTCGCACTTGCGAGGTGCCAATCTACATCTAGCTCCATACAAGCCGTCACCTCACAATCACCGAATAGCGTATGACATCCTTGACGAGTTCCTCAACATTTGTAGTGCAAGAATTTGTGGCTTGAATTTAACTGTCATGCCAAGTGCTTAGATTGCAAGAATTCGGGAATAATTTAGTAGTTAATTGCAAATCTAGAAATACTGAGTGATATGAATCATTTCAATTAAACTTTGAATGAGACGTGGAATTCCTTCTGCCCTTGGGTCCCAACGGATTGTGAATACTCATGCGAGCTAATTCCCGAGACGGTTTCTGAAAATCTCCAGGGAAAAAAAATACAGGATTAGGGTTATTTGCTGCTTGTCATGGTTTAATTATTGGGCCATGACGTGATACATTTTTGCTGTGAATGTGAGAATAGAGCCTCGATTGCGATCGTACTACAGTGTAATATTAAAATAGGTCTGAGCTGAGCTTATACCTGGAATTATGCATTGTTGATTTGGCAGGATTTTCTGGGGAGGTTTAGTTTCAGAGAATGCTTACAATGCATCGTTTTTGGAGGATTCGCTTAAATCAGGACCATTTTAGTCCTTCAGGTTAGAATTCCTGCTCTCGCTTTGAAAATGCTAGAAAAGTATTGACCCCGTGCTCTTATCCGGCATAGCCACTATAAATTTGAAGTGGTATACCTGGAAATTGAATCGAGTGGGACTAGTTTGAACTCGGATTGTTTCCTTGTGTTTCGTCATTCTTCAGATCATTTTCAGAACATTGTCTTGTTTATTTAGAGTTTTCTGGAGCTAGTTACTTGCTTATGAGAGTTTTGGTCTCAAAATCATTACTAAATCTGCAGGAGTTTGAATTCAACAGCTCTAATATACTGCAAGGAAACCCTTTACCTCCTCTTATTTTTTCCTAAGTACAGCACGTCTCTAACATGTAATGTTATTCGGCTTGCTGTTTTTGACACAGAGTAACTACACAAGTAATTGAAGACCGTGCGTGTGACCTGGACGGCGCCGTGTATTGTATCTGTTATAGTGAATCAGTCTTTCCAGGTTAGTGTTGAATGTGAATTGGGAATGTTCAAGCTGAGTTGGCATTAGGTAATTCTGGCTGAAATTCTTAGCTTGTCACCTTTCACAATACAATTCCAAAGGGGCACTGGTTTCTGTATGTGGGACGTGAGTCCCCATGTGTATCCTGAGGCATTAGTTAGGCGTTACATTGTATTAATATATATTCATGATTTGGAGTTGATCAAGTTGATTTGTTACATTTAAGCTTGTTTAACCCCGCTGCGGCCAAATTTTGATGTCACCAGAATCAGTAAAAGAACATTGTATGTGTTGGTTAAGAAAGAGAAGAGTATTGAACAAAGGAAAGTATTCATACAGTGCTTAGAAGACATCAGATCAAATTTGGGCCTCTTGGTCTTTCAATTTCACCATTCAATCTTTTGATAGTGGAAAGGCTTTCTTATCTAAGTTTGTTGTGATGCAGGGTCACGTGCTATGAATCAGTCAGCTTTCTCGTGCACATCGGCATCCTCAGTCTCCATCTTCCCAGTTAGGTTTTCTAAAGCGACTTTAGGTTGCGCTGCTGGTCGAAATTCCTGGCAGCATGGTGTGCCGAGTTATCACAGACGGTTGGAGGCCAGGCTGAAATCTAGTAGATGTAAGCAGAAACCCACTTTTGGGCGTATTTCAAGGCTGCAAAAGAATGGTTATATAGGTACACAATCACGCCATTACCCAAGCCAGTGGAGCACATGTCGACATAACATCAAGGTATGAAAATGGGGCTTAAACAAACCAAATCGTAGATACCATATGGTCAATTGAATTGCTGTGCGTATTCATGGAATGCAAATGAAGTCATCAGTATAAATTAGACTGTCACGAATTTACACCTCACATGAATAAAAAGGACAGTTCTCTTTGTAATGTTGTCTACAAGTTCCTGAAACAGTTTGTTGTTAGTGAGAAGCCTGTTTTTAGTAAATATTCCCCAATTGGATGGGCATACATTTTGTCTTGAGAATGAGCTTACTCTCGAAGCACTAGGCTACGTGCAAGGCTACGATAGAGTGTCTCAGCCCTGTTAAATAAAGTCATTGCACTATCCTTATGTTTAATAATTTGGTCTGTGCTCTCCGTACTCATAATCTGAAGTGCTGTATCTTTTCTCACCGGCTTTAAACGTCACTTGGTGCTGCAGATTGTTCACGCATCGTTTGATGACGAGTTCCGGTCATCCCAAAGCATAGCACTTGGTCTACATAAGCGTTACAAGAGTGTTGTAAAAAGTGGCTTCAGAAACTTGCGTGTAAGTGTGTTATTCTCAAATTATTCACTCTTTTGTACTGTCTCGGTAAACTCTTTCACTAAAGTCTGAGCGAACATGTATTGTTTTGCTTGACGAATGTTTGCATTGAGCTTCCCAGTTGGAATGCTACTGAGAGTGATTATATAAAACATGCATTATTGTATGTCGAGCGTTTGCAGAATTTTATAGATGCAGGAGTGACCGCGTATGCAGTAGGCTGCACTACAGAAGATTTACGGAAGGAGCTATTAAGCATTGTTGCAAGTGGAGGAGATTTGGAAGACACTGCAGTGCCAGGCGGCGCTATTGGGATTAAGTCCAAATTGACAGCTGAGGAGGTTCAATTCTAAACATTTGCTTTTACTTAGGCTTTCGCTGTGCTGATGGCAGACTTTGTATGTTGTTATTTTTCTGTGATTTATATCCTTGTAACATCTCCGAGTTGAACTCCGTAGAGATATACTAGAAAACCTCGCCTTTCAACTTTTGCATGCTGTTTAACTGGATTAAAAAAAGAAACCGTGGCTGTGGAATGCAAGTAGGTGGAGGAATGCATTCTCTGGACCTCCATCCTATTTATTACCATTCTGTGCACCCCACAACCCACAGTAGTGCGCTGGTCAAGTACAACGCCCGTCACAGCAGAGGCGCAGGGCCAATGGCGCGGCTTTTGTGAGTTGATTGCCAATGCGTACTACGAACGTGGCATGGCTTGGTGAGTTTATTTATTTATATTTCTTACAAGTAGTTTCTCATTTGAACAATTACATTTCTTTAATCATTTTCCTATAACTAAGGCGAAGTATACTATTTGCTTCACTTAAAGCACTTTATTAGGAAAAGAAGTATGAGTTTTGGAAGATCAGTACAAAGGTATGGAGAGGTCACTTAGCGTACCGGAACCAAAGTTGTTGAGAACAAATTATGTTCAATCTGTGTGGATTTCTTATGCAATTTCAAGGTGAAGAGTACCACTGTGAAGAGTTTTTGAAGGGGTTTTTGCTGACAGAGGTCAGTCAATAGGAGATGGGATCAAGTTCCCTAACTTGTGGTTTAATTATCCACTCCCTTGCTGTTGTCACAGGATGCCTGTGAAGACGCTGCAGATGGAGCAAATGGCCGTCGTGGGATACGCTGAAGAGCCTTCTCTAATTGCTGACCGCATGCGATTGGTATTTAACACGCTCGAGGTAAAGGCCTTCACAACTGCTACTACTCCCAACCTTTAATTATTCCTGCACATTCTTTTCGAGAGAAATTAAGAAACACTGGTGCCATCATTCATGGCTTGCTACCAATGGATGAACATCAACAGGTTGTTTGTATCTCATCATCCAACCTTTGATACTCCCAAGAATCCCTGTATCCCTTCCCTTGTTTATAAGTATTTGTGTTTGCAAATTCCTCTTTTCTTTATCTTATTGGCACCAGAGAAATCTTCTTCAGTGCAGTGAGTTTTGGTATAAGGTCATGCTTCACTTCATATTTTTGGTTTGATTGTGTGCAGGTAGTGAGCCCACAGTGGCCTAAAAGATGAGCAGGTTGGTGAATCCAAGTCACCTGTTGGACTAGACATGGATAAGGCGCACCTGGCTGTACATATCCCCGTTTTTGTGAATTGGAAGAAAAACTCGCATATTTTCTAAGATTTGGTCGAATCTGGCTCACAAGTTACGCAGGGAGGTCCATGACTGAGCCTATTAAAGAGTCTGATAATCTGACCAACTTAGTTTGTTTCCTTTGATAAGATCACTGGTGTCTGTTTCTCTTTCAATTGGCTGAAATTGAGGTCAGGTGTAAATTTAAGATTTTCAAACTATTGTGCAAGAGTTTGACCTTTTACCTGAAGGTTTTGAAACTAAACTTCATTGTTTAATTGGTTTCAGACGCTTCGTCCCTTGTTTGTTCCATTGTGCACCTTATTATACTCTATTTTTCCATCAATCAAAAGTCTCCTAGTGAGCAAAAGTAAGAAACAGAAACAAGCTATCATTTATTAAGACATGTTGTTAACTGTAAAAGGTATATTAGTGTAGGGTAAGCCCTCTGTGCAAGGGGATTTTGACATGTAAGCCACGGGGAACGAAGGCGAATGGCATTGGTCGACTTATATGTTCGAGGGAGGAGAAGCGCAATGTTGAAACTAGTTTGAAGAGTTTACCATTTCATTTTTTCACAGATCCAAGATATCACAGTGTAAAAATTGTTGGTGATGAGGCTGGTAGTCGATCTAAACTTGCTGGTATTGGTAGGGAAACAATGCGTAATGATATTCTTACTCCTGATGAAGAGCAAAAAATGTTATCACAGCCAAAATGCCAAATCAATAGTCCTACTGGAGTTAACTACCGATTCGGTTGGTTTTGTACCAAGTGTTTCTTTATCAGAGCAGCTTTAGAGTTAAGAAATTGTAGTGATGCTGATTTTGTTTACATGTCCTCTCGACTGGGATCGAGGTGCTGCAATTTACTCAGGCAATTTCCAAAAATTGGAAGTTCGATATATCAAAATCTGCAATTGAACAACAAAGCCCACCTGTTGATTGCCTGATTGTGGATGGTATTGACACTTATAAAATGATGATGTTGAAGCGGCCTGTGTGGTCTCTCGAAGACAAAGGACCGCATCCTCTTTTTTTAACTCCGAAGCCAAGATTTAAATTCAGTGATCCAGTTTGGTTTGGGAAATCTCTAGTTGGCATCAATACTTTACGGAATATTGCAAAAAAACTTACTGAAGATATACCTGGACTTGCTTGCAAAAAAATTACGAACAAGACTGGACGCAACACAGGCATAACTCGTCTCGAAGATGCTTTTACACCAGTTGAGTATGGGATAGAATTAATTGGACACAGAGATTTGAAATCATATTCCAAGTAAGTGATACTTGCTGAATGATGCTTGACTTTGTTTAGTTTATACGTGAGTGTCAATTGAATTATAGTAAGTGACACTTGAAGTATAATGCATGACATTTAAATTAAATCAAGTAGTTGTATAGTGAATTCCTTTTAAGGTATACTATTGCTACATGTAATCTAATTCAATTTAATTTTTGAATTATGATTTATTGATTGCAGGTACAATCGAAGCCAAAAGGAACTTCGAGATTTAGCCATGCAACGTGTAATTGCATGTGAAAAGCGAGATGGAAAACTTTTGAAGTTTCAACAAGCTTTTGAGGAAGAAATGGGAAGATACAAATTACAAAAGGAATTGGAATCCTCCGATGTTATGGACATTGAAGTTGCATAAACAACACCAAGCAATCCTCCCATTGCATCAAGTAATCCTTCAATACTTGATTCTTCATTCACTTGATCATGTTTTGGCAAAGAAGTGGCGGTTATGGACAACAATTCAAGTGTTTCCTTTGCAGATGATGAATTTTGGGGATCTTCAACTGGATACCAGATTTTGGAGAATGAGATAAAGGCATACCAGATGAAAACGTTGGCATGTCCATCGATCTCAAATACACATTCATGCAATCAATTTGGGAATGTCACAAATTCACCAATTACGATTGTGAACATTATAGATTCTGCTGCTGGTGTTGAGTTTCTCAAAGGATTACAAGTTGTTGGTCAAATTCGAGTTGAAAACAAAGAAAACAATCCTCCACGGTAGTGAATGATCATGCCTCAAATAGTTGCAATTTGGAACTACTTGAATGTACGCAATTTTTTGAGTAAAAGCTCTTATAGAGCAAATTTTGAAACAATTTGTGTGAATGTGCATTTTAAAGAGAAAAATGTATGTTGAAAGAAACAGCATATCATGAAAAGACACTGGAAGGGCTCTAGAAAGATGGGAAAATTTCTTTACAAGTGAGTAACGCAATCAGCAACTCCGCGATGTTCGGAGTGGCATTACAATGCGTAATGCAACTTTAGGATTTTTGTCAGTTCCTTTTAGTGGTATAAAGTCAACTCTAAACGCTAAGGATTTTTGCCAGCAAACGTTTAAAGTTCCTAGCTTTGCCAAAAATGATCCAAAAACAAAAAAACAAAATTTGAAATACCTAGCTTGATTTTGGTTTTGGTAGAATATTATGTAAATAAAACATGCCTACAAATTGTATTGAGATTTACAAATTAAACTCTTGTTTAATTAGAAAATGGTAAAAACCAAGATTAAAAGCTACTACATAGATTTCTAAAGTAGAAACATGACACGAATTTAAAAACCAAGTTACATGAAAAGAGTTGGCTTGTATAACATCTATCACATGCATTTACTTAATTCCTTGGGAGGTCACAACTTTGCCATATGGAGGTTAGTTAAGTTAAGGCCTCAAAAGAGAAATTGTTTGCAAATATAGGGAGTAATTTGCAAAATTTGAGCCATTGTTTGAGACCCCTTTGTCAACCACTTAACACTTGATAAAGTACATGAAAACTACTATAGAATATGGTCTCTTCTTCAAGGCAACACATTGTTTTTTTTTATCTAAATGCCAAGATGTTCAAATCACTCTTCGAGACTAAGTTTCACTAAACTCTTGAATAGGATGAGATGTGGTAGAATTGTAACAAACATATGTAACAAAACATTGACTTGGTGAGAATATCACAATTGAACAAGATGAATTCTCAAAGCCAGTCAAATTCAATTACAAAGGTGCCAAATCTGGACCAAGCATGGACAAACTAATTCATGGATTTTGTCAACAAATGATTTCAACTTGTAATGTACATGCTTGCAGTTTACAATGTGTGTTGCACTTGTCATATACTGTGACCAAACTACTTAAACTTACAAAAATTGTACAAAGTGTGTTGTATTATGAGTTTTTGGATACACTGCTATGAATCAATTTGCAAACGATTAAAAAACTTGGAACATACACCCAATTGATTGGATTGATTGAAAATGATGTGCTGGTGTCTAGGCTTGAAATATTCTTGCATACCACAGATAGAACTGCACTACAAACAACATAACTACCAAGTGCAAGCATCTTAGATGCAACACTCTCAAATTAGGTTCCATGAACTCCAATGATTTTAAGTTTGGATCTTAGGAGCCAAATTGCCACAATACAAGAACAACACTCTCCTTCACAAACAAAATACATGTAAGAAATATACAACAAGATTAAACTAAACAATGGCTTGGATGTGACTTGGAGGTGGCTTGGAGGTGGCTTGGATGTGGCTTGGATGTGGCTCGGATGTGGCAAGGATGCGTCTTGGATGGGGCTTGGATGGGGCTTGGATGTAGCTTGGATGTGGCATGTATGCGATTTGGATGGGACTTGGATGGGACTTGGATGTGGCTTGAACGCAACTTGGATGTAGCTTGGATGATGCATGACCTACCTCCAAAATACCAGACACAGATGACCCACGCACATGCAGACAAACCCTCATGTTTAGGGAGCCATTTTCTCTCTCACCTACAGCCCTCAGCCAAAAAAAGGCTCCCTAAACTTGAGGGTTTGCCTGCATGTGCGTGGGTCAAGAGAAAGGGGAGCATTGGAATCTCCGGTGACACTGTGATATACGCCGGCACTGTACCCGGACAGCCGTGGGAGCGGTTATCAACTCAGAGGAAAGCAAAGAAACGGAACATGATGCTCGGGACCAAAAGATCTCCCGACTCAACACTCCGGAATGACGTCCCCGTCCATTCCACAAAAAGGACCCACGGTCGCCCTTTGAAACCGGGAGTGTCGAAATGGTGAGCAAATGTGCATCGCACTGCCTGCAGGGTGCCCTGCGCTCGCCCTCTCGCCGCGTCCGCTTCCCAGGCCGACGGAGCACCGCATCCCGTCGTTGTAAGTGACATCATGAGCGAGCTGCTGCCGTGATTTAATGAGAACGTTATTTCATTTGTAGTGCCATGCTGATCGATGACCGCCGAGGCGAAGGGTGGAGAGTGGCTTCGAATTTCTGAGTTGTGGGCGATACTGCAGGACCATGGAGCTGCAGGCGATGATGACGACGACGACGACGAGTGGTCCGACGGTGGGCTTCCGCTCTTTGGCGAGGAGCGCCGGCGCCAAGCTGGGGTCGTCGCGGGTGGCGTCACGCACGGGGACGGGTTGGTTATCGCCCGCGTCGGTGTCGGTGGCGATGCGGAGGAGTTCGTGCGGGTGCGGTTCGGGGTCGGTGCGGGCGAGCGTGACAGGTAATGTGACCGAGGAGCGGTGCGGTTTGAGTGCCGTAGGTGGGAAGGGCAGCGTCCGAAGGTGGTCCGAATTAGGGTTTAAGATGTGACCAGTCAATATCGCCCGTTCGTTTTGGCATAGTCCCGCGGGTGGATTTGGATTTACGCGTTCCCGTTCGCAGACGAACGAGGATTCTTACACACCGATGAATGCGTCATGCGGATACCGTGTGCAAAAGTTGTGGAGAGTCAGAATTTTCTTGATAGACGTTCCGAAATGGTTTCTTCCATCGGAGGGGCAAGTAGATTCGGCGGATTTTCACACCCTCTGATCAAGTGGTGCTCTTACGTCCCTGGTAGTTCAGGTGCCTCGACGTTGATGGCACGTGGTGGCGGAATTCAGGGTTTTGGAGAGGTTTTGGGGAGCCGGAGTTTGGGCGTGGTTTCTGGTTTTTTTTTCTTCTGCGTTCCGAATTGAGCAGCGTAGTGGTGTCAATTTTTACATTCCAAGGTCGAGGTGCTGAAGCTTGTGTGCATGCAAACAGGGGCCAAGAAGCCGGCCTCATCTGGTCAAGTGGCGACCAATGAGGAGTCCGCTAGGCGGGAGGCGTCGTCGTCGTCGACGGACGACGAGTCGCCGAAGTCCGCGTCGTGGAACGGCGGTGCCGTGGCGACGGAGACGACAGTGAGTATATCCGTGGTGGGAGCGTCGGGAGACTTGGCGAAGAAGAAGATATTTCCAGCTCTGTTCGCTCTCTACTACGAGGGCTGCTTGCCAAAGGTTCGTGACGCCGTCGTTTGGGGATGGGCTATCGCTCCGAATCCGGTGCTCGTAAATATCACGTATGAATGGAGCGATTGATTCAGCTGGTTCGGATACGAGAAACTTTTGCGGTTCTGTATCTGGACGGTTCGAACGAAAGTTGACGTTGATGGGTCTGGGACAATGTAGGTAGAGCAGAGGCAATGGCCAATTGGGAGGTTTGGTCGTAGTGCTGACGGTGTAGATGTTGCAGAAATGGGGAGGAGTGTCGTGATCTCCGCTGGAGGGCTGTAGTTAGGTTGTGTGTGTCACCTGGTTTTACGTACCCTGTGCTGTTTGGGGGCGTGATGAACCTCGTCTTTCGAGAATGCTCGAATCCAACGATCTCCTGACGGCCTGTGGGTTTCTTTTTTTGACCTCTTTCTCTTGGTTCTGGGGTGCAGCATTTCACGATTTTTGGATTCGCTCGGAGCAAGATGACGGACGAGTCGTTGCGGGAGACGATATCGGGACTGCTGACCTGCCGTATCGATCAGAGGTGAGTTGTGTCGTGCGATTCGGAGATTGACCGGTTTTCAGCTGCCCTGGAGGTGAGCTCCGGGTGATGCCCGGAGAGCGCATGTCCAACCCGACGAAACGGAGGTGTGTCGGGGACGATCGAATTGGGCTGTGCTGGAGTCTGACGAAACGCGGTGTGGCAGGGAAAAGTGCGGCGACAAGCAAGAGGAGTTCCTGAAGCGGTGCTTCTACCACGCCGGGCAGTACAACTCGGAGGAGTCGTTCGGAGAGCTGTCGAAGAAACTTGAGGAGCACGAGGTGCGTGTTTCGTTTGGATGATGTGTGTGTCGTTCCCGTTTCCCTGGTGCAGTCACCGCCGCTTGAAGGTGTCGCGGCTTTTAGGTTGCATATGGGTCGAGCGTCCGGCTAGCGGTGGTACCGTGACGGTATCGATTGTGGATCCGTGGGTGCATGGTGCGGAGGAATGAGAGTTGCGGTTGGTGTGTCAGGGTGGCAGAGTGGCGAACCGGTTGTTCTACCTGTCCATCCCGCCCGACGTGTTCGTGGACGCGGCGCGGTCGTCGAGCCTGGCTGCTTCTTCGGCGAACGGGTGGACACGTGTGATCGTGGAGAAGCCGTTCGGTCGGGATTCGGAGTCGTCTGCAGAGTTGACGGCAGGGTTGAAGCAGTACCTGAAGGAGGACCAGATCTACCGGTAGGTATATGCGGGCTTGCATTGAAGCGTGATGCTGTTCGAGAGTGCCGGGTCGTGTGAGTGCATCGAGCAGTAGCACAGTGGACGTTGGAGTGAATTTGATGCCGTTGCCTAGGGAGGGACAGAGGAAAAAGAAGTCATTTATGTTGTGTGCGGAGTGGGCGGCTGATATGTGGCGTATGGCGGCACCCTCGCAGGATCGATCACTACCTGGGAAAGGAGTTGGTGGAGAACTTGTCGGTGTTGCGATTCTCGAATCTGGTTTTCGAACCGTTGTGGTCGCGGCAGTACATCAGAAACGTGCAACTGATATTCTCCGAGGACTTCGGCACGGAAGGGCGTGGCGGGTAAGGATTTCTACTTGGTCGTCACTGTACCCGAGATGCGATTGGCATTGCGACCGCTCGTGCGATGCTGCGGCGGCCGTGTTCGCGGCGACGTGCACGTGGATTTTGTGCGGAGTGGATTGTGAACGTGTGTGTTGGTGAGCGCGCAGGTATTTCGATAACTACGGCATCATCCGGGACATCATGCAGAACCACCTTCTTCAGATTCTGGCGCTGTTCGCCATGGAGCCGCCGGTGAGCTTGGAGGCGGAGGACATTCGAAACGAGAAGGTGCGTGCTACGGGCCCCTCTTGGGAGCCTTGTGGTGGATAAGACCCATTGCAAGTGATCGGTTTCCCTTGATCCGGAGTCCGAAGGTGCGCGGTCCGGTGGAGTTGGCCTCCGTGGCTGATACCGCGGTAACGAGGGCGGTACGGTTGTGTGCTCATAGTGCGACGTTTTGGTGTGGCAGGTGAAGGTTCTGAGGTCCATGAAGGTACTGGATGTGGAGAATTTGGTGGTGGGGCAGTACAAGGGACACACGCGGGGAGGAGTGAAGTACCCGGCTTACGTGGAGGACAAGACGGTGCCGAACAACAGTCTGACGCCGACGTTCGCCGCGGCCGCTCTTTTCATCGACAACGCACGGTGGGACGGGGTGCCGTTTCTGATGAAGGCCGGCAAGGCCCTGCACAGAAAGAGGTGCGGACGCTGATTCCCGCCGTGGATCCCCTCTCGTTGACATGATCTGCGACAATGGGAGGCACATATGAGTGAGTGGTAAACAGTAGAGTGTCACGAGACGAGCATGGGGCGATCCGATGGAGCAGTAGGCTGACGAGTTGGAAACCGGTTTTGGCAGGGCCGAGATCCGAGTGCAGTTCAGACACGTCCCCGGCAACCTTTACAAGCGGAGTTTCGGGACGGACCTGGACTTGGCGACGAACGAGTTGGTGATCCGCATCCAGCCGGACGAAGCGATATACTTGAAGATCAACAACAAGGTGCCAGGGCTGGGCATGAGATTGGATCGGTCGAACCTGAACCTTCATTACACGGATCGGTACGCCGCTGTCTCACGTCTGGTGCTCCGTAGATATCCGTGTGGGTCAGCTGTCCGAGGGCCGTGGCTTGATTTGAGTGGGGGATGATTTGTACGAGAAGGCCTCACAGCTTCCGTGTTGCTGGTGCTACCGCTCGTGGTTAGCATTGTCAGCGCAGAGTGATGCATGTGGTTCCGAGCATCACCAAGTACGCCACTGTTGTTCCCTGACTAATGCTGCTGTCTGTGTGCACCTGACCCCGTGCAGGTACGACCGAGAGATCCCGGACGCGTACGAGCGGCTGATTCTGGATGCCATCGAAGGCGAGCGGCGGCTGTTCATACGCAGCGACGAACTGGATGCAGCGTGGGCGCTGTTCACTCCTCTTCTGAAGGAGCTGGAGAGGCGGAAGGTGGCTCCGGAGCTGTACCCGTACGGCAGCCGCGGTCCAGTGGGGGCTCACTACTTGGCTGCCAAGTACAACGTGAGATGGGGCGACCACAGCTCGGAGACGTAGGGGAGTGCAGAAATAACGGGTGTATGGAAGGTGCCGTTTGAGGAGAATGGAATTGGCTTGAGGTAATAAGACCAACTCGTGATGCATCAGAATGATTTGCGTCGGCGTTGACACTGCGGCCAGTGTGGTTGCTGCGCTCTCATCAAGTTTAACCATCGATGATGCGGGTCCCATTGGGTTCTCCATGGACTGCAAGGGTCGTAGTTGATATTCAATGTAACTTTGCTGGTGCCGGGGAGAGGCCTGAAGGAGGTGCGAGTAGCGGAGGAATGATGGAGGGGGTTTAGGGTAGGGAAACTGGAACGGTGCAGTGTAGAGGCGACGGTTTTTTGTAGGAACACTGAAATGCTCTTGCGTATTGATCAGGTATATAGCTTAGGCGATCATGAGATCGCATTGCTGACAGGTATGGTGTAACGGTTGGAGGCGAAGTCACCAGTGTGGCACTCTAGTATCGAACGATTTTTGATCATGCGACTGTGAACGTACACTGCGGAACGTTCTGTCATCTCTTATGATGTGTATTATGATGTGTAGGTGGGTTTGCTAATACCTGATTGCCAAATTTGGATTGGCTCCCATATGCAGCTTTCGTCTTGTGCAGCTTTTCGTTATCGTGTGCGGTGTGGTGTGTGCAGTGTGGTGCTATTGTGGTTGTGCCTAAATTCTCGCATGGGGTACCTCTCATTTCGACAAGTTTCATTTGGGTTCCGGTTTGTAATCTTAGGACTTTCTGGTCCTTGAGATCTTAGAGGAGCTGAAACGAGTTGAGCATGCTTAGGCTTCAAGGGAGTGTGGGCTATGTCAGACCTCAAACTTCGTTTTTCCTCCGAGGTGTGGGTGGGATATCTTGATCTTCTTCAAAAGCATTGATCTCCACACACACCACGATCCGGAAGGAGAAGATTTGTCGGAATGTTTCTTTAAGTTTGATTTAGTGATTGTTGAGATAGTATGACCGAACTCTTCGCAAAAGGAATTTTTGGCAGATAGTTTTGTTCAACTTGTTTAGCTTTTGAAGAGCCCGCCATGTGTGCTGTTGTTGGAACCAGCGCTTGTGAAAGGTTACAGTAACGATTATGAATGCGTCATTTGTTCAGAAACATTTGTGGAACAAAAAGTATAGTTGGTTGCAATGTTGTGTGCTATATCTTTATTTGCGTGGACTGTTTCACACTTTCTGTTTTTTTAGCATGCGTCAGCAAGTTTTTGCAGGTGGTCTTGCCAGTTGGTGAATTGATGACGTGTTGAGAATGGTGACCACATGAGATCTTTGTCCATGATATCTCTGGTTTGTTGTTTTTCAAGTTTTGTCCGGAGGCAAGTCCAATCTTGTTTGAGCATTTGACATTGTGAAGTGTATGATTCCTATTGGAAAATATGACTATTGATGTAGTTCTTATGGTGGTTGCATTGACAATGCTTCTTGAATTTTCTGTTGTATTAATTTAATCGTATACATATTATTTTGATTAAGCATGACATAATTACAATTTTGCACTCATGTCAACCACTGAACAGGAGGAGCATGACCGAACTTATGATATTCCCACTAACTTTTCAGCAAGAGTGCTACTTATATGTGTGGGTATATGGGTATATATTAGGGGGTTTCA
Source organism: Ulota crispa (assembly GCA_963920765.1). Taxonomy (NCBI): domain Eukaryota; kingdom Viridiplantae; phylum Streptophyta; class Bryopsida; order Orthotrichales; family Orthotrichaceae; genus Ulota; species Ulota crispa. The sequence continues at coordinate 13,940,026 of OY987246.1, read as the reverse complement.
GATATCTTGAAATAATCATGAACAAATTGACGTGAATGAGTATTTATTCACCGTGGTGAATGTGTTGTCATGACCTCCAGAAGTTGTCATGGCTGGTTCATGCGGGTTTTTCACAAATCTCGTTCACGTGAACGATTTTGTTGCAGAATGGTATAATTGAAACCCCCTATTGTGATTATGTCCCTTCCATTTTTGCTTTTCACATGGGACTTGTTTGTCTCTTGAATTGTGTGCTGGTCTTCAACAGCAAACCTTTGTGGTTTGTAGGCCTGTTGTATAGTGGGACTTTAGCTATGGTTATCACTTTGTGTAATTGTTTTCCTTTTTAGAAAACATTATGTACTAACTTTTAAGTTGTGCTTTTTTTTCTTAATGTTCCACTAAATAAGTTGTTTTGAGGTGCCTAGAGTGTGCACTTAATTAAATTAAATTTTAGATATGATGTAAGCTTCCATCTTTTGCAATGCTTTTCAACATTAAAATGGAAACTCACATTCTTTTCAAATTGCATGAAATAGCAATAATTGCATGTCTTTCAACTATAGATCCTACCAAATAATTCTTAAAGTTGTTTTGATATTTTTAAATGTGTGAGAGGACATTGGTGCATTTTTTTTGAATCCAACATTTTTGCCCTTTTAGGAAAGATTGAATTGTTTCTTTTCTCTAAGTAATTTTATGCTCATTTTCAGAAGTGCGTAATTTGCAAATTTTGAATGGCTAATGCTTTTTTGGCTTGGATTGATTTATTTGGACCTATTAAAAGATTCAAGTGTAAAATTTTACAAGTTTGTTTAGTTAGAAAGCTTAGTAGCTTTTAGCTTCAATGCAATTCTTAAAGACAATGGACTTTCTTTTCTTTTCAAAACTACAATTTGTGAAAAAGACCTTAGAAACTCAAGTCAAATGCACTTTTGTTACATGTGGTGCACTAAGAAAATTTGTTGATTTTGTTCTAGAGGCTTATAAATTTTACATCTTGGATGAGTTTAATGCTAGGTTGGAGGTTGCAAAGTTCTATGAATCTTTATAGATTTTCAATCACAAATGCTTGGATCTTGTAAAGTTAAGGCATAATGTCTATCACTATAAAAATCATAATACTTATGGAACATGTGGAAACTTTAACATCAACACATCATAGTCTAGTGATACTTTGTGGTTTGAGATAGATAGTTTACTAAAATACATCAATTGTGGTGATCATCAGGGCATTTTTTTTTGGCAAAAACTTGGCAGGTGTCAACTGCCACTTGGTTTAAAATGCAAGGGATCACTCCCAATTGGTTGAACTTGTCAGGTTTTCACTAGAAAAAAATGCCCTAGTGATCATAGCTTTAACCCTTGAATGACCACACCCATTTTCATAGAATCCACTGAAAATAGGGGCTGTAAGCTTAGATTTGGAATCGACTCAAATATGGACCCATTTTCAATAATCTAACCGTACAAATGGTAAGTACACATTATTTATTGTAAAGTACCAAAATTTCAGCTAGATCTACAGTTGGAGGTGAAATATTATAATGATTGAGTGAGTTGTATGCGGAAAATCTCTTGTGTTTCATTCTTGTTTAGTTTTGAATGTTAACCTTTCATGCAAGCTTTGAGTGAGAAGAGCTTTACATTTCTAGAAAGGAGGGTTTCCCACCTTTCTAGCAAGACTAGTTTCACACAAAATAGACAAAAATAGCAATCACAAGGTGTAACTTAGTGGACAAAAAGGGTCAAAAAATCACTTTCTTTGCTACCCTAAAATGGTTCTACAAGAAATTTGATAATTATTCTGGAAAATCCAATTGGTGAAAACAATCAAGAATAGGCCTTAAACGTAGGATGAAAAATTTTAAAGCCAAAATGACAACAACATTTCAGTAGATCTTCAAATACTACCATTATACTACTACTGTATATGAAAACAATACACATATTTCTTAAGCAATTTGAAATTTTTTAGAATTGTGCAATTGAAATTTGACATTCTTCTTGCATACTTGATGTATTGTGTTATTGCTTTGATCCATCTTTGACAAAAGATGGATACGTATTTTGAAGCCATGCCGTATAAACACCATTGTTTTTCAACTCACATACCTAATTGCATTGTTATTTTTTTAGATGGATGCAAAATTCTTGTGATCACATGCATACTTCAAGACCAAATTCCAAAATATTGAGTGATTTCAACCTACAAGCCAAAAACCACACCCAGCAACCAAAGTATGGTCGCGTGGTCCTTAACCCTTAAAGGACCATAGGGCATAGTATATACGCTGCTGTATAATCGGTATTTGCCACCAATAAGAAGTTTTAATTTGGGATCTCAAGTAGCTTAGTAGAACCACTTTGATCTATTCTTCAACTTCTTTGTTGATCTCAAATATAGTAGAGGTGTGAATCCATTCCAAATATAAGAAAAATACCCCGTACTGTTCTGGTCACAGCGGCACACTCAGTCCTTTAAGGGTTAAAAAGGGATAAGAATTTTCCCAATACTCATCCATGCTCAATTGCAATTGATTAGTGTACAACAAAATCAGATATTTCCATTGCTCATTGATTGGCTAATGGATGTGAATTTGATTATCATCCATTAATTTATTTTGCATATTATACAAGTAGAAAAAAATTGTGCTATGGAATTTGCTAAGAGAAGGGAAAAAATACTTACACAGGTGAGTAGCATATCAAGAAAAGCATTTGTGCAAATTTCTGAATTGCAAGCAGTTACTGCGTAAATGAAAATAATCAACAAAGAAGCAAAAGCAGTAAATTGGCTGTAGTTGAGTGTCCAAGCATAACAAGATTGCAACCCAATCCTCCATATTTCTTGTGTTCAATTTTATTTCTCATACAAGCTTTTAGAAATAAGAAACTCGAAACTACGCATACATAATCCATAGTGACGTAATTGTTTTGTAAAATCTCCTGATACAGAACTATACAACCTCGTTGCTGACGCATGCTAAAAAAACAGAAAGTGTGAAACAGTCCACGCAAATAAAGATATAGCACACAACATTGCAACCAACTATACTTTTTGTTCCACAAATGTTTCTGAACAAATGACGCATTCATAATCGTTACTGTAACCTTTCACAAGCGCTGGTTC